>SZWC01002112.1:3980-21941 GCA_023375785.1 Penium margaritaceum | reverse complement strand
TGTGTTTCTGATCACTGTGTTTCTGACCACCGTGTTTCTGACCACTGTGTTCCTGACCACTGTGTTTCTGACAAGTGTGTTTCTGACCACTGTGTTTCTGACCACTGTGTTTCAAGCCAGCGTGTTTATGACCACTGTGTTTCTAACCCGTGTGTTTCTTACCACTGTGTTTCTGACCAGTGTGTTTCCGACCAATGTGTTTCTGACCACTGTGTTTCTGACCGGGTTGATTCTGAACAGTGTGTTCCTCATCACTGTGTTTATGACCACTGTGTTTCTGACCACTGTGTTTCCGACCACTGTGTTTCTGACCACTGTGTTTCTGACCAGTGTGTTTCTGACCAGTGTGTTTCTGACCACTGTGTTTCTGACCAGTGTGTTTTTGACCACTGTGTTTCTAATCACTGTGTTTCTCACCAGTGTGTTTCTGACCAATATGTTTCTGACCAGTGTGTTTCCGACCAGTGTTTTTTCTGACCACAGTGTTTCTGAACAGTGTGTTTCTGGCCACTGTGTTTTTGACCAGTGTGTTTCTGACCAGTGTGTTTCTGACGAGTGTGTTTCTGACCACTGTGTTTCTGACCACTGTGTATCTGACCATTGTGTTTCTGACCACTGTGTTTCTGACCAGTGTATTCCTGACCAGTGTGTTTCTGACCACTGTGTTTCTGACCAGTGTATTCCTGACCAGTGTGTTTCTGACCACTGTGTTTCTGACCAGTGTATTCCTGACCAGTGTGTTTCTGACCACTGTGTTTCTGACCAGTGTATTCCTGACCAGTGTGTTTCTGACCACTGTGTTTCTGACCAGTGTATTCCTGACCAGTGTGTTTCTGACCACTGTGTTTCTGACCAGTGTATTCCTGACCAGTGTGTTTCTGACCACTGTGTTTCTGACCAGTGTATTCCTGACCAGTGTGTTTCTGACCACTGTGTTTCTGACCAGTGTATTCCTGACCAGTGTGTTTCTGACCACTGTGTTTCTGACCAGTGTATTCCTGACCAGTGTGTTTCTGACCACTGTGTTTCTGACCAGTGTATTCCTGACCAGTGTGTTTCTGACCACTGTGTTTCTGACCAGTGTATTCCTGACCAGTGTGTTTCTGACCACTGTGTTTCTGACCAGTGTATTCCTGACCAGTGTGTTTCTGACCACTGTGTTTCTGACCAGTGTATTCCTGACCAGTGTGTTTCTGACCACTGTGTTTCTGACCAGTGTATTCCTGACCAGTGTGTTTCTGACCACTGTGTTTCTGACCAGTGTATTCCTGACCAGTGTGTTTCTGACCACTGTGTTTCTGACCAGTGTATTCCTGACCAGTGTGTTTCTGACCACTGTGTTTCTGACCAGTGTATTCCTGACCAGTGTGTTTCTGACCACTGTGTTTCTGACCAGTGTATTCCTGACCAGTGTGTTTCTGACCACTGTGTTTCTGACCAGTGTATTCCTGACCAGTGTGTTTCTGACCACTGTGTTTCTGACCAGTGTATTCCTGACCAGTGTGTTTCTGACCACTGTGTTTCTGACCAGTGTATTCCTGACCAGTGTGTTTCTGACCACTGTGTTTCTGACCAGTGTATTCCTGACCAGTGTGTTTCTGACCACTGTGTTTCTGACCAGTGTATTCCTGACCAGTGTGTTTCTGACCACTGTGTTTCTGACCAGTGTATTCCTGACCAGTGTGTTTCTGACCACTGTGTTTCTGACCAGTGTATTCCTGACCAGTGTGTTTCTGACCACTGTGTTTCTGACCAGTGTATTCCTGACCAGTGTGTTTCTGACCACTGTGTTTCTGACCAGTGTATTCCTGACCAGTGTGTTTCTGACCACTGTGTTTCTGACCAGTGTATTCCTGACCAGTGTGTTTCTGACCACTGTGTTTCTGACCAGTGTATTCCTGACCAGTGTGTTTCTGACCACTGTGTTTCTGACCAGTGTATTCCTGACCAGTGTGTTTCTGACCACTGTGTTTCTGACCAGTGTATTCCTGACCAGTGTGTTTCTGACCACTGTGTTTCTGACCAGTGTATTCCTGACCAGTGTGTTTCTGACCACTGTGTTTCTGACCAGTGTATTCCTGACCAGTGTGTTTCTGACCACTGTGTTTCTGACCAGTGTATTCCTGACCAGTGTGTTTCTGACCACTGTGTTTCTGACCAGTGTATTCCTGACCAGTGTGTTTCTGACCACTGTGTTTCTGACCAGTGTATTCCTGACCAGTGTGTTTCTGACCACTGTGTTTCTGACCAGTGTATTCCTGACCAGTGTGTTTCTGACCACTGTGTTTCTGACCAGTGTATTCCTGACCAGTGTGTTTCTGACCACTGTGTTTCTGACCAGTGTATTCCTGACCAGTGTGTTTCTGACCACTGTGTTTCTGACCAGTGTATTCCTGACCAGTGTGTTTCTGACCACTGTGTTTCTGACCAGTGTATTCCTGACCAGTGTGTTTCTGACCACTGTGTTTCTGACCAGTGTATTCCTGACCAGTGTGTTTCTGACCACTGTGTTTCTGACCAGTGTATTCCTGACCAGTGTGTTTCTGACCACTGTGTTTCTGACCAGTGTATTCCTGACCAGTGTGTTTCTGACCACTGTGTTTCTGACCAGTGTATTCCTGACCAGTGTGTTTCTGACCACTGTGTTTCTGACCAGTGTATTCCTGACCAGTGTGTTTCTGACCACTGTGTTTCTGACCAGTGTATTCCTGACCAGTGTGTTTCTGACCACTGTGTTTCTGACCAGTGTATTCCTGACCAGTGTGTTTCTGACCACTGTGTTTCTGACCAGTGTATTCCTGACCAGTGTGTTTCTGACCACTGTGTTTCTGACCAGTGTATTCCTGACCAGTGTGTTTCTGACCACTGTGTTTCTGACCAGTGTATTCCTGACCAGTGTGTTTCTGACCACTGTGTTTCTGACCAGTGTATTCCTGACCAGTGTGTTTCTGACCACTGTGTTTCTGACCAGTGTATTCCTGACCAGTGTGTTTCTGACCACTGTGTTTCTGACCAGTGTATTCCTGACCAGTGTGTTTCTGACCACTGTGTTTCTGACCAGTGTATTCCTGACCAGTGTGTTTCTGACCACTGTGTTTCTGACCAGTGTATTCCTGACCAGTGTGTTTCTGACCACTGTGTTTCTGACCAGTGTATTCCTGACCAGTGTGTTTCTGACCACTGTGTTTCTGACCAGTGTATTCCTGACCAGTGTGTTTCTGACCACTGTGTTTCTGACCAGTGTATTCCTGACCAGTGTGTTTCTGACCACTGTGTTTCTGACCAGTGTATTCCTGACCAGTGTGTTTCTGACCACTGTGTTTCTGACCAGTGTATTCCTGACCAGTGTGTTTCTGACCACTGTGTTTCTGACCAGTGTATTCCTGACCAGTGTGTTTCTGACCACTGTGTTTCTGACCAGTGTATTCCTGACCAGTGTGTTTCTGACCACTGTGTTTCTGACCAGTGTATTCCTGACCAGTGTGTTTCTGACCACTGTGTTTCTGACCAGTGTATTCCTGACCAGTGTGTTTCTGACCACTGTGTTTCTGACCAGTGTATTCCTGACCAGTGTGTTTCTGACCACTGTGTTTCTGACCAGTGTATTCCTGACCAGTGTGTTTCTGACCACTGTGTTTCTGACCAGTGTATTCCTGACCAGTGTGTTTCTGACCACTGTGTTTCTGACCAGTGTATTCCTGACCAGTGTGTTTCTGACCACTGTGTTTCTGACCAGTGTATTCCTGACCAGTGTGTTTCTGACCACTGTGTTTCTGACCAGTGTATTCCTGACCAGTGTGTTTCTGACCACTGTGTTTCTGACCAGTGTATTCCTGACCAGTGTGTTTCTGACCACTGTGTTTCTGACCAGTGTATTCCTGACCAGTGTGTTTCTGACCACTGTGTTTCTGACCAGTGTATTCCTGACCAGTGTGTTTCTGACCACTGTGTTTCTGACCAGTGTATTCCTGACCAGTGTGTTTCTGACCACTGTGTTTCTGACCAGTGTATTCCTGACCAGTGTGTTTCTGACCACTGTGTTTCTGACCAGTGTATTCCTGACCAGTGTGTTTCTGACCACTGTGTTTCTGACCAGTGTATTCCTGACCAGTGTGTTTCTGACCACTGTGTTTCTGACCAGTGTATTCCTGACCAGTGTGTTTCTGACCACTGTGTTTCTGACCAGTGTATTCCTGACCAGTGTGTTTCTGACCACTGTGTTTCTGACCAGTGTATTCCTGACCAGTGTGTTTCTGACCACTGTGTTTCTGACCAGTGTATTCCTGACCAGTGTGTTTCTGACCACTGTGTTTCTGACCAGTGTATTCCTGACCAGTGTGTTTCTGACCACTGTGTTTCTGACCAGTGTATTCCTGACCAGTGTGTTTCTGACCACTGTGTTTCTGACCAGTGTATTCCTGACCAGTGTGTTTCTGACCACTGTGTTTCTGACCAGTGTATTCCTGACCAGTGTGTTTCTGACCACTGTGTTTCTGACCAGTGTATTCCTGACCAGTGTGTTTCTGACCACTGTGTTTCTGACCAGTGTATTCCTGACCAGTGTGTTTCTGACCACTGTGTTTCTGACCAGTGTATTCCTGACCAGTGTGTTTCTGACCACTGTGTTTCTGACCAGTGTATTCCTGACCAGTGTGTTTCTGACCACTGTGTTTCTGACCAGTGTATTCCTGACCAGTGTGTTTCTGACCACTGTGTTTCTGACCAGTGTATTCCTGACCAGTGTGTTTCTGACCACTGTGTTTCTGACCAGTGTATTCCTGACCAGTGTGTTTCTGACCACTGTGTTTCTGACCAGTGTATTCCTGACCAGTGTGTTTCTGACCACTGTGTTTCTGACCAGTGTATTCCTGACCAGTGTGTTTCTGACCACTGTGTTTCTGACCAGTGTATTCCTGACCAGTGTGTTTCTGACCACTGTGTTTCTGACCAGTGTATTCCTGACCAGTGTGTTTCTGACCACTGTGTTTCTGACCAGTGTATTCCTGACCAGTGTGTTTCTGACCACTGTGTTTCTGACCAGTGTGTCTTTGACCGCAGTATTTCTGACCAGTGTGTTTCTGACCAGTGTGTTTCTGACCAGTGTGTTTCTGACCACTGTGTTTCTGACCAATGTGTTTCTGACGAGTGTGTTTCTGACCACTGTGTTTCTGACCACTGTGTTCCTGACCAGTGTCTTTCTGACCACTGTGTTTCTTGCCAGTCTGTTTCTGACCAGTGGGTTTCCGACCATTGTGTTATTGACTACTGTGATTCTGACCACTGTGTTTCTGACCAATGTGTTTCTGACCACTGTGTTTACAACCACTGTGTTTCTGACCAGTGTGTTTCCCACCAGTGTATTTCTGAACACTGTGTTTCTGACCAGTGTGTTTTTGGCCAATGTGTTTCTGACCGGTGTGTTTCTGGCCTCAGAATCTCTGACAACTGTTTTTCTGACCACTGTGTTTCCGACCGCTTTTTTTCTGACCAATATGTTTCTGACCTGTGTGTCTCTGAACACTGTGTTTCTGAACACTGTGGTTATGACCAGTGTCGTTATTGCCAGTGTGTTTCTGTCCACTGTGTTTCTGACCGCTGTGTTTCTTACCAGTGTGTTTCTGACCACTGTGTTTCTGACCAGTGTGTTTCTGACCACTGTGTTTCTGAACACTGTGCCGCTGTGTTTCTTGGTTATGACCAGTGTCGTTATTGCCAGTGTGTTTCTGTCCACTGTGTTTCTGACCGCTGTGTTTCTTACCAGTGTGTTTCTGACCACTGTGTTTCTGACCAGTGTGTTTCTGACCACTGTGTTTCTGACCACTGTGTTTCTGAACACTGTGTTTCTGAACACTGTGGTTATGACCAGTGTCGTTATTGCCAGTGTGTTTCTGTCCACTGTGTTTCTGACCGCTGTGTTTCTTACCAGTGTGTTTCTGACCACTGTGTTTCTGACCGCTGTGTTTCTTACCAGTGTGTTTCTGACCACTGTGTTTCTGACCAGTGTGTTTCTGACCACTGTGTTTCTGAACACTGTGTTTCTGAACACTGTGGTTATGACCAGTGTCGTTATTGCCAGTGTGTTTCTGTCCACTGTGTTTCTGACCGCTGTGTTTCTTACCAGTGTGTTTCTGACCACTGTGTTTCTGAACACTGTGGTTATGACCAGTGTCGTTATTGCCAGTGTGTTTCTGTCCACTGTGTTTCTGACCGCTGTGTTTCTGACCTGTGTGTCTCTGACCACTGTGTTTCTGAACACTGTGGTTATGACCAGTGTCGTTATTGCCAGTGTGTTTCTGTCCACTGTGTTTCTGACCGCTGTGTTTCTTACCAGTGTGTTTCTGACCACTGTGTTTCGGACCAGTGTGTTTATGACCAGTGTGTTTCTGACCAGTGTGTTTCTGATCAGTATGTTTCTGACCACAGTGTTTCTGACCACTGTGTTTCTGACGAGTGTGTTTCTGACCAGTGTGTTTCTGACCAGTGTGTTTCTGACCAGTGTGTTTTTGACCACTGTGTTTCTGACCACTGTGTTTCTGATCACTCTGTTTCTGACCAGTGTGTATCTTTCTTACCAGTGTGTTTTTGACCACTGTGTTTCTGACCACTGTGTTTCTGACCAGTTTGTTTCTGACCACAATGTTTCTGACCAGTTTGTATCTGACCAGTGTCTTTCTTACCACTGTGTTTATGACCACTGTGCTTCTGACCAGTGTGTTTCTGACCACTGTGTTTCTGACCACTGTGTTTCTGACCACTGTGTTTCCGGCCAATGTGTTTCTGACCAGTGTGTTTCTGACCACTGTGTTTTCTGATCAGTGTGTTTTTGTGACCACTGTGTTTCTGACCACTGTGTTTCTGACCACTGTGTTTCTGACCACTGTGTTTTCTGATCAGTGTGTTTCTGACCACTGTGTTCATGACCAGTGTGTTTCTGTCCAATGTGTTTCTGACCACTATGTTTCTGACCAGTGAGTTTTTGACCACTGTGTTTCTGACCAATGTGTTTCTGACCAGTGTCTTTCTGACCACTGTGTTTTTGACCACTCTGATTCTGAACACTGTGTTCCTGACCAGAGTGTTTCAGACCACTATGTTTCTGAATAGTGTGTTTATGACCACTGTGTTTCTGACCAGTGTGTTTGTGGCCACTGTGTTTCTGACAACTGTGTTTCTGACCAGTGTGTTACTGACCACTGTGTTTCTTACCAGTGTGTTTCTGACCAGTGTGTTTCTGACCAACGTGGTTCTGACAAGTGTGTGTATGACCAGTGTGTTTGTGAACATTGTGTTTCTGACCAATGTGTTTCGGACCACTGTGTTTCTGACCAGTGTGTACCTGACCAATGTGTTTCCGACCACTGTGTTTCTGACCAGTGTGTTTCTGACCACTGTGTTTCTGACCACTGTGTTTTTGACCACTGTGTTTCTGACCAGTGTGTTTCTGACCAGTGTGTTTCTGACCACTGTGTTTCTGACCACTGTGTTTTTGACCACTGTGTTTCTGACCAGTGTGTTTCTGACCAGTGTGTTTCTGACCACTGTGTTTCTGACCACTGTGTTTCTGACCAGTGTGTTTCTGACCTGTGTGTTTCTGACCAGTTTGTTTCTGACCATTGTGATTCTGACCAGTGTTTTTCTGACCACTGTGTTTCTGACCCGTGTGTTTCAGACCAATGTGTTTCTGGTCACAGTGTTTTTGACCAGTTTGTTTCTGACCATCGTGTTTATGACCAGTGTGTTTCTGACCACTGTGTTTCTAACCAATGTGTTTCGGACCACTGTGTTTCTGACCAGTGTGTACCTGACCAATGTGTTTCCGACCACTGTGTTTCTGACCAGTGTGTTTCTGACCACTGTGTTTCTGACCACTGTGTTTCTGACCACTGTGTTTCTGACCACTGTGTTTCTGACCAGTGTGTCTCTGACCAGTGTGTTTCTGACCACTGTGTTTCTGACCACTGTGTTTCTGACCACTGTGTTTCTGACCACTGTGTTTCTGACCAGTGTGTCTCTGACCAGTGTGTTTCTGACCACTGTGTTTCTGACCACTGTGTTTGTGACCAGTGTGTTTCTGACCACTGTGTTTCTGACAAGTGTGTTTCTGACCAGTGTGTTTCAGACCACTGTGTTTCTGATCACTGTGGTTCTGACCACTGTGTTTCTGACCACTGTGTTTGTGACCAGTGTGTTTCTGACCACTGTGTTTCTGACAAGTGTGTTTCTGACCAGTGTGTTTCAGACCACTGTGTTTCTGATCACTGTGTTTCTGACCAATGTGTTTCTGACGAGTGTGTTTCTGACAACTATGTTTCTGACCACTGTGTTTCTGACCAGTGTGTTTCTGACCTCTGTGTTTCTGACCAGTGTATTTCTGACCACTGTGTTTCTTACCAGTGGGTTTCTGACCATTGTGTTTTTGACTACTGTGATTCTGACCACTGTATTTCTGACCACTGTGTTTCTGACCACCGAGTTTCTGACCAGTGTGTATCTGACCAGTGTGTTTCTGACCACTGTGTTTCTGACCAGTGTGTTTCTGACCACTGTGTTTCTGACCAGTGTATTTATGACCAGTGTGTTTCTGACCACTGTATTTCTGACCACTGTGTTTCTGACCAATGTGTTTCTGACGAGTGTGTTTCTTACCACTGTGTTTCAGACCATTGTGTTTCTCACCAGTGTGTTTCTGACCACTGTGTTTCTGACCAGTGTGTTTCTGACCACTGTGTTTCGAACCAGTGTGTTTATGACCAGTGGGTTTCTGACCATTCTGTTTTTGACTACTGTGATTCTGACCACTGTGTTTCTGACCAATGTGTTTCTGACCACTGTGTTTACGACCACTGTGTTTCTGTCCAGTGTGTTTCTGACCAGTGTATTTCTGAACACTGTGTTTCTGACCAGTGTGTCTCTGGCCAGTGTGTTTCTGGCCAATGTGTTTCTGACCGGTGTGTTTCTGGCCTCTGAGTCTCTGACCACTGTGTTTCTGACCATCGTGTTTCTGACTACTGTGTTTCTGACCGCTGTGTTTCTAAGCACTGTGTTTCTGACCACCGTGTTTCTGATCTCTGTGTTTCTGATGAATATGTTTCTGACCTGTGTGTCCCTGACGAGTGTGTTTCTGACCACTGTGTTTCTGATCACTGTGTTTCTGACCACTGTGTTCCTAACCAGTGCGTTTCTTACCACTGTGTTTCTGAACAGTGTGTTTCTGACCACTGTGTTTCTGACCAGTGTGTTTCTGACCACTGTGTCTCTGACCACTGTGTTTCTGACCAGTGTGTTTCTGACCAATGTGTTTTCGAGAACTGTATTTCTGGCCAGTGTGTTTCTGACCAGTGTGTTTCTGACCAGTGTGTTTCTGACCACTGTGTTTCTGACCACTGTGTTTCTTACCAGTGTGTTTATGACCAGTGTGTTTATGACCACTGTGTTTTTTACCTGTGTGTTTCTGACCAGTGTGTTTCTGACCACTGTGTTTCTGAACACTGTGTTTCTGACCACTGTGTTTCTGCCAACTGTGTTTCTGACCACTGTGTTTCTGACCAGTGTGTTTGTGACCAGTGTGATCCTGACCACTGTGTTTCTGACCACTGTGTTTCTGACCACAGTGTTTCTGACCACAGTGTTTCTGACCAATGTGTTTCTGACCAGTGTGTTTCTGATCAGTATGTTTCTGACCACTTTGTCTCTGACCACTGTGTTTCTGCCCAGTGTGTTTCTGACCAGTGTGTTTCTGACCACTGTGTTTCCGACCACTGTGTTTCTGACCAGTGGTTTTCTGACCAGTGTGTTTCCGACCACTGTGTTTCTGACCACTGTGTTTCTGACCACTGTGTTTGTGACTAGTGTGTTTCTGACCAGTGGTTTTCTGACCAGTGTGTTTCTGACCACTGTGTTTCTGACAATTGTCTTTCTGACCACTGTGTTTCTGACCACTGTGTTTCTGACCAATGTGTCTCTGACCAGTGTGTCTCTGACCAGTGTGTTTTGACCACTGTGTTTCTTACCAGTGTGTTTATGACCAGTGGGTTTCTGACCATTCTGTTTTTGACTACTGTGATTCTGACCACTGTGTTTCTGACCAATGTGTTTCTGAACACTGTGTTTACGACCACTGTGTTTCTGTCCTGTGTGTTTCTGACCAGTGTATTTCTGAACACTGTGTTTCTGACCAGTGTGTCTCTGGCCAATGTGTTTCTGACCGGTGTGTTTCTGGCCTCTGAGTCTCTGACCACTGTGTTTCTGACCATCGTGTTTCTGACTACTGTGTTTCTGACCGCTGTGTTTTCTAAGCACTGTGTTTCTGACCAATATGTTTCTGACCTGTGTGTCCCTGACGAGTGTGTTTCTGACCACTGTGTTTCTGATCACTGTGTTTCTGACCAGTGCGTTTCTTACCAATGTATTTCTGGCCAGTGTGTTTCTGACCAGTGTGTTTCTGACCAGTGTGTTTATGACCAGTGTGTTTCTGACCAGCGTGTTTCTGACCACTGTGTTTCTGACGAGTTGCTTTCTGTCCACTGTGTTTATGACCAGTGTGCTTCTGACCAGTGTGTTTCTGACCACTGTGTTTCTGACCAGTGCATGTCTGACCAGTGTGTTTCTGACCACTGTGTTTCTGACCACTGTGTTTCTTACCAGTGTGTTTCTTACCAGTGTGTTTCTTACCAGAGTGTTTCTGCCCACCATGTTTCTGACCACTGTGTTTTTGACCAGTGTATTTGTGACCAGTGTGATCCTGACCACTGTGTTTCTGACCACTGTCTTTCTGACCACTGTGTTTCTGACCACAGTGTTTCTGACCAGTGTGTTTCTGACCAGTGTGTTTCCGACCAGTGTATTTTTGATCAGTATATTTGTGACCACTTCGTCTCTGACCACTGTTTTTCTGACCAGTGTGTTTCTGACCAGTGTGTTTCTGACCACTGTGTTTCCTACCACTGTGTTTCTGAATAGTGTGTTTCTGACCACTGTGTTTCTGACCACTGTGTTTCTGACCACTGTGTTTGTGACCAGTGTGTTTCTGACCAGTGTGTTTTTGACCAGTGTGTTTCTGACCACTGTGTTTCTGACCATTCTCTTTCTGACCACTCTGTTTCTGACCATTGTGTTTCTGACCAGTGTGTTTCTGACCAGTGTGTTTATAACCACTCTGTTTCAGACCACTTTGTTTCTGACCACTGTGTTTCTGACCAATGTATTTATGACCACTGTGTTTCTAACCAGTGTGTTTCTGACCACTGTGTTTCTGACAACTGTGTTTCTGACCACTGTGTGCCTGACCACTGTGTTTTTGACCACTGTCTGTCTGTCCACTGTGTTTCTGACCAGTGTGTGCATGACCAGTGTGCTTCTGACCACTGTGTTTCTGACCACTGCGTTTCTGATCACTGTGTTTCTGACCTTTATGTCTCTGACCAGTGTGTTTCTGACCACTGTGTTTCTGACCAATGTGTTTATGACCAGTGTGCTTCCGACCACTGTGTTTATGACCACTGTGTTTCTGACTGCTGTGTTTCTTACCAGTGTGTTTCTGACCAGTGTGTTTCTGACCAGTGTGTTTCTGACCAGTGTGTTTCTGACCAGTGTGTTTCTGACCAGTGTGTTTCTGCCCACCATGTTTCTGACCACTGTGTTTCTGACCACTGTGTTTCTGACCACCGTGTTTTTGACCAGTGTGTTTCTGACCACAGTGTTTCTGACCAGTGTGTTTCTGACCAGTATGTTTCTGACCACTTTGTCTCTGACCACTGTGTTTCTGACCAGTGTGTTTGTGACCATTGTGTTTCTGACCACTGTGTTTCCGACCACTGTGTTTCTGACTAGTGTGTTTCTGACCACTGTGTTTCTGACCACTGTGTTTCTGACCACTGTGTTTGTGACCAGTGTGTTTCTGACCAGTGTGTTTCTGACCAGTGTGTCTCTGACCACTGTGTTTCTGACCATTGTCTTTCTGACCACTGTGTTTCTGACCATTGTGTTTCTGACCAGTGTGTTTCTGACCAGTGTGTTTATGACCACTCTGTTGCTGACCACTGTGTTTCTGACAACTGTGTTTCTGACCAGTGTGTTTCTGACCACTGTGTTTCTAACCAGTGTGTTTCTGACCACTGTGTTTCTGACGAGTGTGTTTCTGACCACTGTTTTTCTGACTTCTATTTTTTCTGACCAGTGTGTTTTTGACCACTGTGTTTCTGACCAGTGTGTTTCTGACCAGTGTGTTTCTGACAACTGTGTTTCTGACCACTGTGTTTCCGACCACTGTGTTTCTGACCAATGTGTCTCTGACCAATTTGTCTCTGACCAGTGTGTTTATGACCACTTTGTTTCCGACCACTGTGTGTCTGACCACTGTGTTTTTGACCACTGTGTGTCTGACCACTGTGTTTCTGACCAGTGTGTGCGTGACCAGTTTGCTTCTGACCATTGTGTTTCTGACCACTGCGTTTCTGATCACTGTATTTCTGACCTGTGTGTCTCTGACCAGTGTGTTTCTGACCACTGTGTTTCTGACCAATGTGTTTCTGACAAGTGTGTTTCTTACCAGTGTGTTTCTGACCACTGTGTTTCTGACCACAGTGTTTCTGACCAGTGTGTTTCTGACCACTGTGTTTCTGACCACTGTGTTTCTGACCAGTGCGTATCTCACCAGTGTGTTTCTGACCACTGTGTTTCCGATCATTGTATTTCTGACCAGTGTGTTTCTGGCCAGTGTGTTTCTGACCAGTTTGTTTCCGACGAGTATGTTTCTGATCAGTGTGTTTCTGACCACCGTGTTTCTGACCACTATGTTTCTGACCAGTGTGTTTCTGACTACTGTGTTTCTGACTAATGTGTTTCTGACCACTGTGTTAATGACCAGTGTGTTTCCGACCAGTGTGTTTCTGACCAGTGTGTTTCAGACCAGTGTGTTTCTGACCACAGTGTTTCTGACCATTGTGTTTCTGACCAGTGTGTGTCTGACCAAAGTGTTTCTGACCACTGTGATTCTGACGACTGTGTTTCTGACCAGTGTGTTTCTGAGCACTGTATTTCTATCCAGTGTGTGTCGGACCACTGTGTTTCTGACAAGTGTGTTTCTGGCCACTGTGTTTCTAACCACTGTGTTTCTGACCATTGTGTTTCTGACCACTGTGTTTCTGAACAGTATATTTCTGACCAGTGTGTTTCTGACCACTGTGTTCCTGACCAGTGAGTTTCTGACCACTGTGTTTCTAACCACTGTGTGTCTGACCACTATGTTTCTGACCACCGTGTTTCTGACCAGTGTGTTCCTGACCAGTGTGTTTCTGACCACTGTGTTTCTGACCAGTGTGTTTCAGACCAGTGTGTTTATGACCAGTGTGTTTCTGACCAGTGTGTTTCTGACAGGTGTGTTTCTGACCACTGTGTTTCTGACCACTGTGTTTCTGACCAGTGTGTTTATGACCAGTGTGTTTCTGACCAGTGTGTTTCTGACCCGTGTGTTTCTGACCACTGTGTTTGTGACCACTGTGTTTTCTACCACTGTGATTCTGAGCAGTGTGTTTCTAACCACTGTGTTTCTGACCGATGTGTTTCTGACCACTGTGTTTCTAACCACTGTGTTTCTGACCACTGTGTTTCTGACCACTGTGTTTCTGACCAGTGTGTTTCGGACCACTGTATTTCTGACCAGTGTGTGTCTGCCCACAGTGTTTCTGACCACTGTGTTCCTGACCAGTGTCTTTCTGACCACTGTGTTCTTGACCAGTGTGTTTCTGACTACTGTGTTTCTGACCACTGTAGTTCTGACCACTGTGTTTCTGAGCAGTGTGTTTCTAACCACTGTGTTTCTGACCGATGTGTTTCTGACCACTGTGTTTCTAACCACTGTGTTTCTGACCACTGTGTTTCTGACCACTGTGTTTCTGACCAGTGTGTTTATGACCAGTGTGTTTCTGACCAGAGTGTTTCTGACCAGTGTGTTTCTGACCACTGTGTTTCTGACCACTGTGTTTCTGACCAGTGTGTTTATGACCAGTGTTTTTCTGACCAGAGTGTTTCTGACCAGTGTGTTTCTGTCCACTGTGTTTCTAACCAGTGTGTTTCGGACCACTGTATTTCTGACCACTGTATTTCTGACCAGTGTGTGTCTGACCACTGTGTTTCTGAGCAGTGTGTTTCTGTCCACTGTGTTTCTGACCAGTGTGTTTCTGACCAGTGTGTTTCTGTCCACTGTGTTTCTAACCAGTGTGTTTCGGACCACTGTATTTCTGACCACTGCATTTCTGACCAGTGTGTGTCTGACCACTGTGTTTCTGACAAGTGTGTTACTGACCACTGTGTTTGTGACCACTGTGTTTGTGACCAGTGTGTTTCTGACCAGTGTGTTTCTGACCAGTGTGTTTCTGACAACTGTGTTTCTGACCAGTGTGTTTCTGACCACTGTGTTCCTGACCAGTGTGTTTCTGACCACTGTGTGTCTGACCATCGAGTTTCTGACCACTGTGCTTCTGACCAGTGTGTTTCTGACCACGGTGTTTCTGTCCACTGTGTTTCTGACCACTGTGTTTCTGCGAACTGTGCTTCTGGCCACTGTGTTTCTGACCACTGTGTTTCAGAGCACTGTATTTCTGACCAGTGTGTTTCTGACCACAGTGTTTCTGACCAGTGTGTTTCTGACCACTGTGTTTCTGACCACTGTGTTTCTGACCAATGTGTTTCTGACCACAGTGTTTCTGACCATTGTGTTTCTGACAAGTGTGTGTCTGACCAGTCTGTTTCTGACCACTGTGTTTCTGACCAGTGTGTGTCCGACCAAAGTGTTTCTGACCACTGTGTTTCTGACCAGTGTGTTTCTGATCACTGTATTTCTAACCAGTGTGTGTCGGACCACTGTGTTTCTGACAAATGTGTTTTTGGCCACTGTGTTTCTAACCACTGTTTTTCTGACCATTGTGTTTCTGACCATTGCGTTTCTGAACAGAGTGTTTCTGACCAGTGTGTTTCTGACCACTGTGTTCCTGACTAGTGAGTTTCTGACCACTGTGTTTCTAACCACTGTGTGTCTGACCACTATGTTTCTGACCACCGTGTTTCTGACCAGTGTGTTCCTGACCAGTGTCTTTCTGACCACTGTGTTCTTGACCAGTGTGTTTCAGACCAGTGTGTTTCTGACCAGTGTGTTTCTGACCAGTGTGTTTCTGACCACTGTGTTTCTGACCAGTGTGTTTATGACCAGTGTGTTTCTGACCAGTGTGTTTCTGACCCGTGTGTTTCTGACCAGTGTGTTTCTGACCAGTGTGTTTCTGACCACTGTGTTTCTGACCAGTGTGTTTATGACCAGTGTGTTTCTGACCAGTGTGTTTCTGACCCGTGTGTTTCTGACCACTGTGTTTCTGACCACTGTGTTTTTTACCACTGTGTTTCTGAGCAGTGTGTTTCTAACCACTGTGTTTCTGACCGATGTGTTTCTGACCACTGTGTTTCTAACCACTGTGTTTCTGACCGATGTGTTTCTGACCACTGTGTTTCTGACCAGTGTGTTTCTGACCACTGTGTTTCTGACCACTGTGTTTTTTACCACTGTGTTTCTGAGCAGTGTGTTTCTAACCACTGTGTTTCTGACCGATGTGTTTCTGACCACTGTGTTTCTAACCACTGTGTTTCTGACCATTGTGTTTCTGACCACTGTGTTTCTGACCAGTGTCTTTATGACCAGTGTGTTTCTGACCAGAGTGTTTGTGACCAGTGTGTTTCTGACCACGTTGTTTCTGAGCACTGTGTTTCTGACCAGTGTGTTTCTGACCACTGTGTTTCTGAGCAGTGTGTTTCTGTCCACTCTGTTTCTGACCAGTGTGTTTCTGACCAGTGTGTTTCTGACCACTGTGTTTCTAACCAGTGTGTTTCGGACCACTGTCTTTCTGACCACTGCATTTCTGACCACTGTGTGTCTGACAACTGTGTTTGTGACAAGTGTGTTACTGACCACTGTGTTTGTGACCATTGTGTTTCTGCCCAGTGTGTTTGTGACCAGTGTGTTTGTGACCAGTGTGTTTCTGACCACTGTGTTTCTGACCAGTGTGTTTCTGACCACTGTGTTTCTGACCACTGTGTTTCTGACCAGTGTGTTTGTGACCAGTGTGTTTGTGACCAGTGTGTTTCTGACCACTGTGTTTCTGACCAGTGTGTTTCTGACCACTGTGTTTCTGACCACTGTGTTTCTGACCAGTGTATTCCTGACCACTGTGTTTCTGACCAGTGTGTTTCTGACCAGTGTTTCTGACCACTGTGTTTTTGAGCAGGGTGTTTATGACCACCATGTTTCTGACCAGTGTGTTTCTGACCATTGTGTCTCTGACCACTGTGTTAATGACCAATGTGTTTCTGACCTGTGTGTTTATGACCAGTGTGTTTCTGGCCAGTGTGTTTATGACCACTGTGTTTCTGACCACTGTGTTTCTGACCACGGTGTTTCTGACCAGTGTGTTTCTGACCAGTGTGTTTCTGACCACTGTGTTTCTGACCACTGTGTTTCTGAACAGTGTGTCTCTGACAACTGTGTTTCTCACCACCGTGTTTCTGACCAGTGTGTTTATGACCACTGTGTTTCTGAACAGTGTGTCTCTGACCACTGTGTTTCTCACCACCGTGTTTCTGACCAGTGTGTTTCTGACCAGTGTGTTTATGACCACTGTGTTTCTGACCACTATGTTTCTGACCACTGTGTTTCTGACCAGTGTGTCTCTGACCACTGTGTTTCTCACCACCGTGTTTCTGACCAGTGTGTTTCTGACCAGTGTGTTTATGACCACTGTGTTTCTGACCACTATGTTTCTGACCACTGTGTTTCTGACCAGTGTGTTTCTGACAAGTGTGTTTCTGACCGGTGTGTTTCTGACCACTGTGTTTCTGACCAGTGTGTTTATGACCACTGTGTTTCTGACCGGTGTGTTTCTGACAAGTGTGTTTCTGACCATTCTGTTTCTGACGGCTTTGTGTCTGACCAGTGTGTGTCTGACCAGTGGCTTTCTGACCACTGTGTTTCTGACCACTGTGTTTCTGATCAGTGTGTTTCTGAGCACTGTGTTTCTTACCAGTGTGTGTCCGACCACTGTGTTTCTGACAAGTGTGTTTCTGGCAACTGTGTTTCTGACCACTTTGTTTCTGACCGTTGTGTTTCTGACCACTGTCTGTCTGAACAGTGTGTTTCTGACCAGTGTGTTTCTGTCCACTGTGTTCCTGACCAGTGATTTTCTTACCACTGTGTTTCTGACCAGTGTGTGTCTGACCAGTGTGTTTCTGACCAGTGTGTTTCTGACCAGTGTGTTTCTAACCAGTGTGTTTCTGACCACTGTGTTTTTTACCACTGTGTTTCTGACCAGTGTGTTTCTGACCAATGAGTTTCTGACCACTGTGTTTCTGACCACTGTGTTTCTGACCAGTGTGTTTCTGACCACTGTGTTTCTGACCAGTGTGTTTCTGACGAGTGTGTTTCTGACCAGTGTGTTTCTGACCACTGCGTTTCTGACCACCGTGCTTCTGACAACTGTGTTTCTGACCAGTGTGTTTCTGACCAATGTGTTTCTGACCACTGTGTTTCTGACCATTGTGTTTTTGACCAGTGTGTTTCTGACCACAGTGTTTCTGGCCAGTGTGTTTATGACCAGTGTGTTTCTGACCACTGTGTTTTTGACCAGTGTGTTTCTGACCACTGTGTTTCTGACCACCGTGCTTCTGACCAGTGTGTTTCTGACCACAGTGTTTCTGGCCAGTGTGTTTATGACCAGTGTGTTTCTGACCACTGTGTTTTTGACCAGTGTGTTTCTGACCACTGTGTTTCTGACCACCGTGCTTCTGACCAGTGTGTTTCTGACTAATGTGTTTCTGACCAGTGTGTTTCTGACCAGTGTTTTTCTAACCACTGTGTTTCTAACCAGTGAGTTTCTGACCACTGTGTTTCTGACCACTGTGTTTCTGACAACTGTGTTTCTTACC
>SZWC01002111.1:204114-234818 GCA_023375785.1 Penium margaritaceum | reverse complement strand
TATGTTACAGAACATACATTTATAAGAACTTGAGCATGGAATATATATACTTTAATGTTTCTTAATGACACATACATACATACATACATACATACATACATACATACATACGTACATACATACATACATACATACATGCATACATGCATACATACATACATACATACATGCATACATACATATATACATACATACATACATACATACATACATACATACACACATACATACATACGTACATACGTACATACATACATACATACATACATACATACATACATACATACATACATACATACNAGATTCAGCAGACTCGCAAAAACCTACCGTCAACCTGGCCAAAGGAGGAGGAGCTGATCTGGAGCTCTGGCACCGACGACTGGAGCATTCCTCGTCCGCAGTCGTGAAGGAGATGGCAAAGCGCGAGCTGGTACGCGGCATCGTCATCGACGGTGTGGAAGAGGCGACGGATGCAGCAGTGCACAAACAGTGCGAGCCTTACATTTAGGGTTTGGCGCAAACCGTTGAAGGAGAACGAGAATCGCACCTCCAACCTGCTGGGGGTCGTGCACAGCGACGTGTGTGGACCATTCAAGAGAGCGTCAAATGGCGACGCGTGTTACTTCCTTACCTTCATTGATGACAACAGCAGGCTCGGTGTGGCGTTTGTACGCAATGCATTGACAAAGTTGGCATGTGCCACTGACCCTGCCCACAAACTTTACCAAGTGACTTTAGCTTCTACGAATCGTAACAAACGTCAGCCACGGTCAGAGTGTCCAATCACAACGTACATCTAATGTGCATGACCTTGCAGGTGCAAACAAGGTACAATACCGGTGGCTCGGTGTGGCTCATGTGCGCAATGCCTTGACAAAGTTGGCATGTGCCACTGACCATGACCCTAAAGTTTACCAAGTACCTTAAACGGCTATGAATCATAACACGGGTCAGCCACGACCAGCGTGACCAATCACAGTGTACATGTACTGGGCATGACCTTGCAGGTATAAACAAGGTAGAATACTAGTGGCTTGGTGTGGCTATTGTGCGCAATGCCTCGACAAAGTTGGCATGTGCCACTGACCATGACCAGAAATGTATCCAAGTCACTTTTACTTCTATTGATCATAACACGAGGCAGCCACGGTCAGAGTGTCCAATCATAGTGTAGATGTACTAGGCATGATGTTGCAGGTTCAAACAAGGTAGAATACTGGTGGCTCTGTGTGGCTATTGTGCGCACTGCCTTGACAAAGGTGGCATGTGCCACTGACCATGACCACAAAGTTTACCAAGTGACTTTAACTTATACGAATCATAACACGAGTCAGCTACGGTCAGAGTGTCCAATCACAGTGCAGATATACTGGGCATGATCTTGCAGGTACAAAAAAGGTAGAATACTGGTGGCTCGGTGTGGCTATTGTGCGCAATGCCTTGACAAAGTTTGCATGTGCCACTGACCATGACCACTAATGTATCCAAGTGACTTTTACTTCTATTGACCATAACACGAGTCAGCCACGGTCAGAGTGTCCAATCACAGTACACATATATTGGGCATGATCTTGCAGGTACAAACAATGTAGAATACTGGTGTCTTGGCACGGCTATTGTGCACAATGCCTTGACAAAGTTGGCACGAGCCACAGACCATGACCACAAATGTATCCAAGTGACCTTTACTTCTATAGATCATAACACTAGTCAGTCACCGTCAGAGTGTCCAATCACAGTGCAGATATACTAGGCATGACCCTGTAGGTATAAACAAGGTAGAATACTGGTGGCTCAGTGTGGCTATTGTGCGCAATGCCTTGACAAAGTTGGCATGTTCCACTGACCATGACCACAAGGTAAACCAAGTGACTTTAACTTCTTTGAATCGTAACACGTGTCGGCCACAGTCGGAGTGCCAAATCACAGTGCACATCTAATATGCATGACCTTGCAGGTATAAAAAGGGTAAAAAACCGGTGTCTTGGCACGGCTATTCTGCACAATGCCTTGACAAAGTTGGCACGTACCACTGACCATGACCACAAAGTTTACCGAATACATTAAATGGCTGTGAGTCATAACACGAGTCAGCCACGGTCAGAGTGTCCTTTACAATGCATATATACTGGGCATGACCTTACAGGTATAAACAAGGTAGAATAGTGGTGGCTCGGTGTGGCTATTGTGCGCAATGCCTTGACAAAGTTGGCACATGTCACTGACCATGACCACAAATGTTTCCAAGTGACTTTTACTTCTATTGATCATAACACGAGTCACCCAGGGTCAGAGTGTCCAATCACAATGCAGTAGTACTAGGCATGATCTTGCAGGTCCAAACAAGGTAGAATACTGGTGGCTCGGTGTGTCTATTGTGCGCAATGCCTTGACAAAGTCGGCATGTTCCACTGACCATGACCACAAAGTTTACCAAGTACCTCAAACGGCTATGAATCATAACACGAGTCAGCCACAATAAGAGTGTCCAATCACAGTGCAGATGTACTAGGCATGATCTTACAGGTACAAACAAGGTTCAATACTTGTGGCTTGGAGTGGCTATTGTGCGCAATGCCTTGACAAAGTTGGCATGTGCCACTGCCCATGACCACAAAGTTTACCAATTGACTTTAACTTATAGGAATCGTAACGCGAGTCCGCCACGGTTAGAGTGCCCAATCACAGTTTAGATGTGCTAGGCATGACCTTTCAGGTACGAGCAAGGTAAAAAACCTGTGGCTTGGCACGGCTCTTGTGCGCAATGCCTTGACAAAGTTGGCATGTGGCATTGACCATGACCACAAAGTTTACCAAGTACCTTAAACGGCTATGAATCATGACACGAGTCAACCATGGTCAGAGTGTCCAATCACAGTGCAGATGTACTAGGAATTATCTTGCAGATGCAAACAAGGTAGAATACTGGTGGCTCGATGTGGCTATTGTGTGGAATGCCTTGAAAACATTGGCATGTGCCACTGACCATGACCACAAATATATCCTAGTGACTTCTACTTCTATGGATCATAACACGAGTCCGCCACGGTCAGAGTGTTCAATCACAGTGCAGATGTACTAGGCATGATATTGCACTTGCAAACAAGGTAGAATACTGGTGACTCTGTGTGGCTATTGTCTGCAATGCCTTGACAAAGTTGGCATGTGCCACTGACCATCACCAGAAAGTTTACCAAGTACCTTAAACGGCTATGAATCATAACACGAGTCAGCCACGGTCAGAGTGTCCAATCACAGTGCATATATATTGGGCATGACCTTAGAGGTATAAACAAGGTATAATAAGGGTGGCTCGGTGTGGCTATTGTGTGCAATACCTTGACAAAGTAGGCATGTGCCACATACCATGACCTTAAATGTATCCAAGTGACGTTTACTTCTATTGATCATAACACGAGTCAGCCACAGTCAGAGTGTCCAATCAAATTGCAAAAGCACTAGGAATGATCTTGCAGGTTTAAACAATGTAAAATACTGGTAGCTTGGTGTGGCTATTGTGCGCAATACCTTGAAAAAGTTGGCATGTGCCACTGACCATGCCGACAAAGTTTACCGAGTGACTTTAACTTCTATGAATCGTAACACGAGTCAGCCACAGTAAGAGTGCCCAATCACAGTGCACATCTAACATGTATGACCTTGCATTTGTAAACAATGTAAAAAACCAGTGGCTTGGCATGGCTATTGTGCGCAATGCCTTGACAAAGATGGCATGTGCCACTGACCATGACGACAAATGTATCCAAGTGAAATTTACTTCTATTGATCATAACACGAATCAGCCACTGTCAGAGTGTGCAATGACAGTGCAGATATACAGGACATGACCTTACAGGTATAAACAAGGCATAATACTGGTGGCTCGGTGTGGCTATTGTGCGCAATGCCTTGACAAAGTTGGCATGTGCCACAGACCATGACCACGAAGTTAACCAAGTGACTTTAACTTTTACGAATCGTAACACAAGTCAGCCACGGTCAGAGTGCCCAATCACAGCGTACATCTAATATGCATGACCTTGCAGGTATGAACAAGGACAAAAACCGGTGTCTTGGCATAGCTATTGTGCGCAATGCCTTTACAAATTTGGCATGTGCCACTGACCATGACCACAAAGTTTACCAAGTACCTCAAACGGCTATGAATCATAACACGAGTCAGCCAAGGTTAGAGTTTCCAATCACAGTGCAGGTAAACTGGGAAGGAACTTACATGTATAAACAAGGTAGAATACTGGTGGCTCGGTATTGCTATTGTGCGCAATACCTTGATAAAGTTGGCACGTGTCACTTACCATGACCACAAATGTATCCAAGTGAATTTTACTTCTATTGGTCATAACACAAGTCAGCCACGGTCAGAGTGTCCAGTCACAATGCAGATGTACTAGGCATGGTCTTGCAGGATTAAACAAGGTAGAATACTGGTGGCTCGGTGTGGCTATTGTGCGCAATGCCTTGACAAAGTCGGCATGTGCCACTGACCATGACCACAAAGTTTACCAAGTGAGTTTAACTTCTACAAATCGTAACACGATTCAGCCACAGTTAGAGTGCCCAATCACAGTGCAGATGTATTGGGCATGACCTTGCAGGTATAAACAAGGTAGAATATTGGTGGCTCGGTGTGGCTATTGTGCGCTATGCCTTGACAACGTTGGCATGTGCCACTGACCATGACCACAAAGTTTACCAAGTGACTTTAACTTCTGCGAATTGTAACACGATTCAGCCACGGTCAGAGCGTCCAATCACAGTTCAGATGTACTAGAAATGACCTTGCAAGTATAAACAAGGTAAAAAATCTGTGGCATGGCACGGCTATTATGCGCAATGCCTTGACAAAGTTGGCATGTTGCACTGACCATGACCACAAAGTTCACCAAGTACCTTAAACGGATATGAATCATAACACGAGTCAGCCACGGTCAGAGTGTCCAATCACAGTGCATATGTACTATGCATAATCTTGCAGGTATAAATAAGGTAGAATACTGGTGGCTCGGTGTGGCTATTGTTCGCAGTGCCTTGACAAAGTTGGCATGTGCCACTGACCATGCCCACAAAGTCTACCAAGTGACTTTAACTTCTTTAAATTATAACACGTTTCAGCCACAGTCGGAGTGCCCAATCACAGTGTACATATAACATGCATGACCTTGCAGGTATAAACGGGGTAAAATACCGGTGTATTGGCACGGCTATTGTGCGCAATGCCTTGAAAATTTTGGTACGTGCCACTGACCATGACCACAAAGATTACCACTTGACTTTAACTTCCACGAATTGTAAGACGAGTCAGCCACAGACAGAGTGCCCAATCACAAAGCAAATGTACTAGGGATGACCTTGCAGGTATAAAGTGGGTAAAAAACCGGTGTCTTGGCACGGCTATTGTGTGCAATGCCTTGACAAAGTTGGCACGGGCCACAGACCATAACCACAAAGTTTACCAAGTACCTTAAACAGCTATGAATCTTAACACGAGTTGGCCACGGCCATAGTGTCCACTCACATTGCAGCTATACTGGGCAAGACATTGCAGGTGCAAACAAGGTAGAATGCTGGTGGCTTGGTGTGGCTATTGTGCCCAATGCCTTGACAAAGTTGGCATGTGCCATTGCCCATGACCATGAATGTATCCAAGTGACTTTTACTTCTATTGATCATAACACGAGGCAGCCACGGTCAGAGAGTCCAATCACAGTGCAGATGTACTAGGCATGATCTTGGAGGTGCAAACAAGGTAGAATACTGGTGGCTTGGGGTGGCTTTTGTGCGCAATGCCATGACAAATTTGGCATGGGCCACTGACCATGACCACAAAGTTTACCAAGTACCTTAAGCGGCTATGAATCATGACAGGAGTCAGCCACGGTCAGAGTGTCCAATCATAGTACAGATGTACTACGCAGGATCTTGCAGGTACAAACAAGGTAGAATACTGGTGGCTCGGTGTGGCTATTATGCGCAATGCCTTGACAAAGTTGGCATGTGCCACTGACCATTACCTCAAAGTTTACCAAGTGGCTTTATCTTCTACGAATCGTAACACGAGTCAGCCACAGATAGAGCGCCCAATCACAGTGTACATACAATATTCATGTCCTTGCAGATATAAACAAGGAAAGAAACCAGTGGCTTGGCACGGCTATTGTACGCAATGCCTTGACAAACTTGACATGTGCCACAGACCATGACCATACTGTTTACCAAGTACCTTAAACGGTTATGAATCATAACAAGAGCCAGCCACGGTCAGAGTATCTAATCACAGTGCAAATATACTGGGTATGACCTTGCAAGTATAGACAAAGTAGAATACTGGTGGCTCAGAATGGCTATTGTACGCAATGCCTTAACAAAGTTGGCATGTGCCCTTGACCATGACCACACATGTATCCAAGTACCTTAAACTGTCAAGAAAAACTGAGCAGCGGACCAAGCAGGATAACAGGAAAACACGTGGTGCGGAAGATACCACAAAAGTGCGGAAGACTGACGGAGGATGACGTCACAGCAGGAACAGAAGTGTGCGGGTAAGAGAAGACTGCGCGAGAAGCGGAAGCGACGAAGCGCTGAGGATAGGTGATGAAAAGTGGAATTCCAAATGTGAAGAGGGACTGGGCAAAGGGCCACTGCGGTTCGGGTATCGGAGCGGATGAGGAGCGGACAACAGCTTCAAGGATTGGTTGTGAGGCACGGCTGATTGTGGGTCAAAGGCTTGAGCGGAAGCGAGAGGCCAAGAGCCCGGAATGCTTTGCTGACAAGGCAGATGATTGAGTGAAGGCAAACGATTGGAGCGATAAGAGCGATGAGAGACAATGCGCAGTGATGAGTAAACGATGATGAAGGAAACTGAGAAGGAATATACTGAGGCAAATAGAGTACGGGGCTCCTACTGCTATTAGTACTAGTCCTAAAGCTTAGAGTACAAATGTCTACACCCATTAGGGTGGACGGTGCGAGACGTGAAGCCGGAGCCGCCATTTTGCTGTTGCTGCAGCTTCTGTGTCTGCGCGGTGCGAGGGCGCCGTGCGGCTCCGCACGATCTTGTGCTCTTTGGGGTCCTTCTCGGTTGAGTGGAGGACTTGCTTGTCCTGCAGACCCTTGGTTGTAGCCATGATAACCAAACCAAGGAACAGGACTGTTGTCGGCAGATCTTGCGGGTCGTCAGGTGGCGTTGGAGGTCCGTTGGCGTTGGTCGTGGTGAGTTCGGACGGTCGGGTGGTCAGACCGGAGAAGTCTGATTGGTCACACCACTTGGGCCATTCGGGTAGCAGGGCGCGGGAGGTGAACCGGGACTGGGCTGGCTTTTCCTTTTCCCGCTGAATGGATGTCCACGGGATAGTCGGATGATGCCAGGGAGACAGAGAAGAGCCCGGTTGAGCCGTGTGAGTCTTGAGCACAATTCGGACAGCCCCCTTCAAGATCACACGGCTTGCAAGAAAGAAACCAAGGAGGGAGGCCAGTTGCTTTTCCGCTGCCCAGAGAGGATGAGAAGACTGGTGGGCAGTCAGCTGCGTCTTAAGGAGAGGATGGGAAGGGTAACCGCTGATCGTTTCCCCAGACGAGAGGAGGTTGGAATTCTTCTACATTATCTAGAGAAAGTGTAGGAGGGAGAAACAAGTGGCTGGAGGATTGGGTTCATTCATCCACGCTGTTGAGCGCTGTATTTGCAGGTGCGAGTGAAGAGTTGAGTCAAAATGAAGTTCAGAGAGAATGTGAAAGGCTAGGGACAGTAGCGAGGCAGTCTCGATGGAGTTGCATCATGGTGAAGGCGGGGGTGAGGTGCTCCGGAGGTTTGGAGGAAGGAGACAATATTCGAGTGAAGATGATACTTGCAGCAGACATGCTAACAATGTTGAGAGTTCAAGGTAGCAAGTGGTAGGAGGATTGAGGGATGACGTGCAATGGGATGGCAGGTGATGTACAGAAGGGGTCAAGGTTGAAAGAGCTGAGCATGACAGATGAACTCATGATGGTACTTGAGCATTTACAGTGTGTCAGCTGTTGGATCTTTGAGGGAGTTGGACGACTGAGGAGATGAAGGAGAGGTTGGCTGATTGCAGGAGGACAAGAGAGGAGAACTTGTTGAGTGAGGTGTGTCAGCTTGAGATGCCGGAAAAGGGGATTCAGGTTCGGAAAACCCAGGAGGAACTGCAGGGGCAGGTGGTTGTGCGGGTACGTTTGCTGGGGAAATTTCAATAAGAGAGCTTGGCAGAGCGGATGCACGTACAGGGAGGAGTTTCTCAGCAGGCAGTGAATCGAGTGTGTTGGAAAGTGCTGGTTTCTCACAGGAAACCTTGGAATTGGAGACAGTGGAGGGAGTAGGTGGAGCCGAGGCTGAGTCATCACATGACAGCTGCGCGCGTTTTGGAGGCGGAATGTAGCGATCTATGGTCTTGGTGACAGGAGGCGAGGAGGGCGAGTGTGATACGGGTTCATTTGTGGAGGGAGGCTTGCTTTGTGGTGAAGAAGGTGCAGTTACTGAGGAAGTTATCGTCTGCTGCGAGGTGGCACCACCAATGGAGGTACCATAGTTGCAGAGCATGAACTGGTTTAGTTCTTCACGGGAGAAGATTGGAGTGTCATAGAAGAAGAGAAGACCCATAGCGGCGGCAGGATCGAGAGAGGCTTCAGGTGAGGCGACTTGAGGCGAGGAGAGAAGATCATCAGGATACATGTAGTCATCGTAGCAGTAGTCCAGATAGTTGTCCTAAAAAGGAGGAAGGACTTCTGGAGGAGGAGGAGTGCATTCAAAGGTCAACATGATGTCGGTGGCATGAGAGGATTAGGATGGCGGACGTTTGCAGAATATAGTGGCAATTCAGCAGTTGTCCTTGCTACAGTGACACGCCCATACATGTCTCTGGTTACTTGGACGACTGCAAAACTGGGCACAGGGGCGAACCTCGTGCGCGACGTTGGAGAATGCAGATGCTGCAAGAATGTTGAACGCTGCGTCCATACACAGCGTTGTTCAACCTTGCAGTTGGAAGAAGAGGGAGAGGCGAAGCTGCAGCTGGCTGGCGCGACACGGCTCGATGAATCCAATGTTAGTGGGAGTGAGGAGGCAGCGGAGAGAGCCAGGATCTTTCTCTGGGCTCTGATACCATGTCAGGAAAATGTGAGCAGCGGACCAAGTAGGATAGCAGGGAAATACGTGGTGCGGAAGTTACCACGAAAGTGTGGAAGACTGACGGAGGATGACATCACAGTAGGAACAGAAGTGTGCAGGTAAGAGAAGACAGCGCGAGAAGCGGAAGCGACGAAGCGCTGAGGATGAGTGATGAAAAGTGGAATTCCAATATTGAAGAGATATTGGGCGAAAGGCCATTGCGGTTCGGGTACCGCAGCGGATGAGGAGCGGACAACCGCTTCGAGGATTGGTTGTGAGGCACGGCTAATTGTGGGTCAAAGGCTTGAGCGGAAGCGAGAGGCCAAGAGCCCGGAATGCTTTGCTGACACGATAGTTGATTGAGCTAAGGCAAACGATTGGAGCGAAAAGAACGATGAGAGACAATGCGCGGTGATGACGAAATGATGATGAAGGAAACTGAGGAGGAATATTCCGAGGCAAATAGAGTACATGGCTCCTACTGCTATTAGTACTAGTCCTAGAGCTTAGATTAAAAGTGTCTACACCCATTAGGGTGGATGTTGCGAGACGTGAAGCCGGAGCCGCCATTGTGCTGTTGCTGCACCTTCTGTGCCTGCGCGGTACGAGGGCGCGGTGCGGCTTCGCACGATCTTGTGCTCTTGTGGGTCCTTCCCTGCTGAGTGGAGGACGTGCTTCTCCTGCCGACCCTTGGTTGTAGCCATGATAACCAGACCAAGGAACAGGAATGTTGTCGGCATATCTTGCCGGTCGTTAGGTGGCGTTGGAGGTCCGATGGCGTTGGTCGTGGTGAGTTCGGACGAGCGGGTGGTCAGACTGGAGAAGTCTGATTGGTCATACCACTCGGGCTGTTTGGGTGGCAGGGCACGGGAGGTGAACCGGGACTGGGCTGGCTTTTCCTTTTCCCGCACAGTGGATGTCCAGGGGGGAGTCGGATGATGCCAGGGAGACAGAGAAGAGCCCGGTTGAGCCGTGCGAGTCTTGAGCAGAACTCCGACATAAACGGCTATGAATCATAACACAAGTCAGCCATGGTCAGAGTGTCCAATCACATTGCAGACGTACTAGGCATGATCTTGCAGGTGCAAACAAGGTATAATACTGGTGACTCCGTGTGGCTATTGTGCGCAATGCCTTTACAAAGTTGGCATGTGCCACTGACCACGACCACAAATGTATCCAAGTGACTTCTACTTCTATTGACCATAACACGAGTCAGCCACAGTCAGAGTGTCCAGTCACAGTGCAGATGTACTAGGCATGATCTTGCAGGTGCAAACAATGTAGAATATTGGTGGTTCGGTGTGGCTATCGGGTGCAATGCCTTGACGAAGTTGGCATGTGCCACTGACCATGACCACAAAGATTACCAAGTGACTTTGACTTCTACAAATCGTAACACAAATCAGCCACAGTCAAAGTGCCCAATCACAGTTCAGATGTACTAGGAATGATCTTGAAGGTATAAAAAAGGAAAAAAACCGGTGTCTTGGCACGGCTATTGTGCGCAATGCCTTGACAAAGTTGGCATGTGCCACAGACCATGACCACAAAGCTTACCGAGTACATTAAACGGCTATCAATCATAGCATGGGTCAGCCACGGTCAAAGTGTCCAATCATAATGCATATATACTAGGCATGACC
The DNA here is from genome assembly GCA_023375785.1 of Penium margaritaceum. NCBI lineage: Eukaryota > Viridiplantae > Streptophyta > Zygnematophyceae > Desmidiales > Peniaceae > Penium > Penium margaritaceum. Next base: position 224,030 of record SZWC01002111.1, on the reverse strand, counting down.
TTGGGGGTACAAACAAGGTAGAATACTGGTGGCTCGGTGTGGCTATTGTGGGCAATGCCTTGACAAAGTTGGCATGTGCCACTGACCATGACCACAAATATATCCAAGTGACTTTTACTTCTATTGATCATAACACGAGTCAGCCACAGGTAGAGCATTCAATCACAGTGTAGATGTACTAGGCATGATCTTTCAGGTACAAACAAGGTACAATACTGGTGGCTCGGTGTGGCTATTGTGCGCAATACCTTGATAAAGTTGGCCTGATCCACTGTCCATGACCACAAAGTTTATCAAGTTCTATGAATCGGAACATGAGTCCGCCACTGTCAGAGTGCCCAATCACAGTGCACATCTAATATGCATGACATTGCAGGTATAAACAAGGTTAAAACCAGTGGCTTGGCACGACTACTGTGCGTAATGCCTTGACAAAGTTGGCATAGGCAACTGACCATGACCACAAAGTTTACCAAGTACCTTAAAGAGCTATGAATCATAACATGAGTCGGCAACGGTCGGAGTGTCCAATCACAGTGCAGATACACTGGGCATTACCTTGCAGGTACAAACAAGGTAGAATACTGGTGGCTTGGTGTGGCGTTTGTGCGCAAAGCCTTGACAAAGTTGGCATGTGCTATTGACCATGACCACAAATAAATCCAAGTGACTTTTACTTCTATTGATCATAATACGAGTCAGCCACGGCCAGAGTGTCCAATCACAGTGCAGATGTACTAGGAATGATCTTAGAGATGCAAACAACGTAGAATACAGGTGGCTGGATGTGGCTATTGCGTGCCATGCCTTGACAAAGTTAGCATATGCCACTGACCATGACGACAAATGTATCCAAGTGACTTTAACATTTATTGGTTATAACACGAGTCAGCCACGGTCTGGATGTCCAATCACAGTGCAGATGTACTAGGCATGATCTTGCAGGTGCAAAGAAGGTAGAATATTGGTGGCTCGGGGTGGCTATTGTGCACAATGCCTTGACAAATTTGGCATGTGCCACTGACCATGAACACAAAGTTTACCAAGTAAATTAAACGGCTATGAATCATAACATGAGTCAGCCACGGTCAGAGTGTCCAAGCATAGTGCAGATCTACTAGGTATGATCTTGCATGTGCAAAAAAGGTAGAATACTGGTGGCTTGGCACGGCTTTTGTGCGCAATTCCTTGACAAAGCTGGCATGTGCCACTGACCATGACCACAACGTTTACCAAGTGACTTTAACTTATACGAATCGTAACACGATTCAGCCACAGCCAGAGCGCCCAGTGACAGTTCAGATGTACTAGGCATGACTTTGCAGGTATAAATAAGGTACAAAACCGGTTTCTTGGCACGGCTATTGTGCGCAATGCCTTGACAAAACTGGCATGTGCCACTGACCATGTCCACAGAGTTTACCAAGTACCTTAAACGGCTATAAATCATAACACGAGTCAGCCACGGTCAGAGTGTCCAATTATAGTGCAGATATACTTGGTATAACCTTGCACGTACAAACAAGATAGAAAACTGGCGGCTCGACGTGGCTATTGTGCGCAATTCCTTGACAAAGTTGGCATGTTCCACTGACCATGACCACAAATGTATCCAAGTGACTTGTACTTCTATTGATCATAACACGAGTCAGCCACGGTCAGAGTGTCCGACCACAGTGCAGATGTACTAGACATGATCTTGCAAGTTCAAACAAGGTAGAATAATGGTGGCTTGGTGTGGCTATTGTGTGCAATGCCTTGCCAAATTTGGCATGTGCCACTGCCCATGACCACAGATATATATCTAAGTGAATTTTACTTCTATTGATCATAACACAAGTCAGCCATGGTCAGAGTGTCCAATCACAGTGCAGATGTACTCGCCATGATCTTGCAGGTACAAAAAAGGTAGAATACTGATGGCTTGGTGTGGCTATTGTGCGCAATGCCTTGACAAAGTTGGCATGTGCCACTGACCATGACCACAAAGCTTACCAAGTGACTTTAACTTCTAAGAATCGTAACACGAGTCAGCCACGGTCAGAGTGCCCAGTCACAGTGAACATCTAATATGCATGACCTTGCAGGCATAAACAAGGTAAAAAACCGGTGGCATGGCACGGCTATTGTGCGCAATGCCTTGACAAAAATGGCATGTTCCACTGACCATGACCACAAAATTTACCAAGTACCTTTAACGGATATGAATAATAACACAAGTCAGCCACGGTCAGAGTGTCCAACCACAGTGCACATATACTGGGCATGACCTTGCAGGTGTAAACAAGGTTAAATACAGGTTGCTTGGTGTGGCTATTGTGCGCAATATCTTGTCAAGGTTGGCAAAAGCCTCTGACCATGACCACAAACGTATCAAAGTGACATTTACTTCTATTGATGAAAACACGAGTCAGCCACGGTCCAATTGTCCAATCACAGTGCAGATTTACTAGGCACGATCTTGCAGGTGCAAACAAGGTATAATACTGGTAGCTCGGTGTGGCTATTTTGCCCAATGCCTTGACAATGTTGGCATGTGCCACTGACCATGACCACAAAGTTTTCCAGGTGACTTTAACTTCTACGAATCGTAACATGAGTCAGCCACGGTTAGAGTGCCCAGTCATAGTGCACAACTAATACGCATGACATTGCATGTATAAAAAAGGTGAAAACCCGGTGGCTTGGCACGGCTATTGCGCGCAATGCCTTGACAATGTTGACTTGTGCCACTGACAATGACAACAAAGTATACCAAGTACCTCACACGGCTATGAATCATAACATGAGTCAGCCACAATCAGAGTGTCCAATCACAGTGCAGATGAACTAGGCATGACCTTGCAGGTATAAACAAGGTAGAAAACGGGTGGCTCGGAGTGGCTATTGTGCACAATGCCTTGACAAAGTTGTCATGTGCCACTGCCCTTACCACAGATGTATCCAAGTGAATTTTACTTCTATTGATCAGAATAGGAGTCAGCCACGGTCAGAGTGTCCAATCACAGTGCAGATGTACTAGGCATGATCTTGCAGGTGGAAACAAGGTAGAATAATGGTGGCATGGCATGGCTATTATGTGCAATGCATTGACAAAGTTGGCCTGTGCCACTTACCATGACCACAAAGTTTACCAAGTGATTTTAACTTATACAAATCGTTACACGATTCAGCCACAGTTAGAGTGCCCAATTACAGTTCATATGTACTAGGCATGACATTATAGGTATAAACATAGTAAGACACCGTTGGCTTGGCACGGCTACTGTGCGCAATGCCTTGACAAAGTTGGCATGTGCCACTGACCATGACCACAACATTTTCCAAGTACCTTAAACGGCTATGAATCATAACACGCGTCAACCACGGTCAGAGTGTCCAAGCACAGTGCAGATATACTGGGTATGACCTTGCAGGTACAAACAAGGGTGAATATTGGTGGCTCGGCGTGGCTATTGTGCGCAATGCCCTGACAAGGTTGGCATGTGCCACTGACCATGACCACACATGTATCCAAGTGCCTTTTACTTTTATTGATCATAACATGAGTCAGCCATGGTCAGATTGTCCAATCGTAGTGTACATGTACTAGGCATGATCATGCAGGTACAAACAAGGTACAATACTGGTGGCTCGGTGTGGCTATTCTGTGCAATGCCTTATCAAAGTTGGCATGTGCCACTGACCATGACCACACATGTATCCAAGTGCCTTTTACTTTTATTGATCATAACATGAGTCAGCCATGGTCAGATTGTCCAATCGTAGTGTACATGTACTAGGCATGATCATGCAGGTACAAACAAGGTACAATACTGGTGGCTCGGTGTGGCTATTCTGTGCAATGCCTTATCAAAGTTGGCATGTGCCACTGACCATGACCACACATGTATCCAAGTGCCTTTTACTTTTATTGATCATAACATGAGTCAGCCATGGTCAGATTGTCCAATCGTAGTGTACATGTACTAGGCATGATCATGCAGGTACAAACAAGGTACAATACTGGTGGCTCGGTGTGGCTATTCTGTGCAATGCCTTATCAAAGTTGGCATGTGCCACTGACCATGACCACACATGTATCCAAGTGCCTTTTACTTTTATTGATCATAACATGAGTCAGCCATGGTCAGATTGTCCAATCGTAGTGTACATGTACTAGGCATGATCATGCAGGTACAAACAAGGTACAATACTGGTGGCTCGGTGTGGCTATTCTGTGCAATGCCTTATCAAAGTTGGCATGTGCCACTGACCATGACCACACATGTATCCAAGTGCCTTTTACTTTTATTGATCATAACATGAGTCAGCCATGGTCAGATTGTCCAATCGTAGTGTACATGTACTAGGCATGATCATGCAGGTACAAACAAGGTACAATACTGGTGGCTCGGTGTGGCTATTCTGTGCAATGCCTTATCAAAGTTGGCATGTGCCACTGACCATGACCACAAAGTTTACCAAGTGACTTTAACTTCTACGAATCATAACACGAGCCAGCCACGGTCAGAGTACCCAATCACAGTGCACATCTAATATGCATGACCTTGCAGGTATAAAAAGGGTAAAAAACCGGTAGCTTGGCACGCCTGTTGTGCGGAATGCCTTGACAAAGTTGGCATGTGCCACTGACCATGACCACAACATTTTCCAAGTACATTAAACGGCTATGAATCATAACACGAGTCAGCCACATCAGAGTTTCCAATCACAGTGCAGATGTACTAGGCATGATATTGTAGGTGCAAACAAGGTATAATACTGGTGGCTCGGTGTGGCTATTGTACGGAATGCCTTTACAAAATTGGCATGTGGCACTGACCATGACCACAAAGTATACCAAGTGATTTTAACTTCTTATAATCGTAACACGAGTCAGCCACAGTCAGAGTGCCCAATCACAGTGCACATCTATTACGCATGACCTTGCAGGCATGAACAAGGTAAAAAACTGGTGGCTTGGCATGGCTTTTGTGCGCAATGCCTTGACAAAGTTGGCATGTGCCACTGACCATGACCTCCAAATTTACCAAGAATCTTAAACGGCTATGGATCATAACAAGAGTCAGCCACGGTCAGAGCCTCCAATCACAGTGCAGATATACTGGGCATGACCTTGCAGGTATAAACAAGGTAGAATACAGGTGGCTTGGTGTGGCTATTGTGCGCAATGTCTTGACAAAGTTGGCATGTGCCACTGACCATGACCTCCAAATTTACCAAGAATCTTAAACGGCTATGGATCATAACAAGAGTCAGCCACGGTCAGAGCCTCCAATCACAGTGCAGATATACTGGGCATGACCTTGCAGGTACAAACAAGGTACAATACTGGTCGCTCGGTGTGGCTATTGTGCGCAATGCCTTGACAAAGTTGGCATGTGCCACTGACCATGACCTCCAAATTTACCAAGAATCTTAAACGGCTATGGATCATAACAAGAGTCAGCCACGGTCAGAGCCTCCAATCACAGTGCAGATATACTGGGCATGACCTTGCAGGTACAAACAAGGTACAATACTGGTCGCTCGGTGTGGCTATTGTGCGCAATGCCTTGACAAAGTTGGCATGTGCCACTGACCATGACCACAACATTTTCCAAGTACCTTAAACGGCTATGAATCATAACACGCGTCAACCACGGTCAGAGTGTCCAATCACAGTGCAGATATACTGGGCATGACCTTGCAGGTACAAACAAGGTACAATACTGGTGGCACAGTGTGGCCATTGTGCACAACGCCTCGACAAAGTTGGCATGTGCCACTGACCATGACCACAAATGTATCCAACTGACTTTTACTTCTATTGCTTATAACACGAGTCAGCCACAATCAGAGTGTCCAATTATAGTAGAGATGTACTATGCATGATCTTGCAAGTTCAAACAAGGTAGAATGCTGGTGGCTCGTGAGGCTATTGTGTGCAATGCCTTGACAAATTTGGCATGTGCCACTGACAATGACCACAAACATATCCAAGTGACTTTCATTTATATTGATCATAACACAAGTCAGCCACGGTCAGAGTATCCAATCACTGTACGATGTACTAGGCATGATCTTGCAGGTGCAAACAAGGTGCAATACTGGTGGCTCGGTGTGGCTATGGTGCGCAATGCCTTGACAAAGTTGGCATGTGCCACTGACTATGACCACAAATATATCCAAATGACTTTTAATTTTATTGATCATAACACAAGTCAGCCACGGTCAGAGTATCCAATCACTGTACGATGTACTAGGCATGATCTTGCAGGTGCAAACAAGGTGCAATACTGGTGGCTCGGTGTGGCTATGGTGCGCAATGCCTTGACAAAGTTGGCATGTGCCACTGACTATGACCACAAATATATCCAAATGACTTTTAATTTTATTGATCATAACACAAGTCAGCCACGGTCAGAGTATCCAATCACTGTACGATGTACTAGGCATGATCTTGCAGGTGCAAACAAGGTGCAATACTGGTGGCTCGGTGTGGCTATGGTGCGCAATGCCTTGACAAAGTTGGCATGTGCCACTGACTATGACCACAAATATATCCAAATGACTTTTAATTTTATTGATCATAACACAAGTCAGCCACGGTCAGAGTATCCAATCACTGTACGATGTACTAGGCATGATCTTGCAGGTGCAAACAAGGTGCAATACTGGTGGCTCGGTGTGGCTATGGTGCGCAATGCCTTGACAAAGTTGGCATGTGCCACTGACCATGACCACAACATTTTCCAAGTACCTTAAACGGCTATGAATCATAACACGCGTCAACCACGGTCAGAGTGTCCAATCACAGTGCAGATATACTGGGCATGACCTTGCAGGTATAAACAAGGTAGAATACAGGTGGCTTGGTGTGGCTATTGTGCGCAATGTCTTGACAAAGTTGGCATGTGCCACTGACCATGACCACAAATGTATCCAAGTGATTTTGACTTCTAATGATCATAACACGAGTCAGCCACGGTCAGAATGTCCAACCACAGTGCAGATGTACTGGGCATGATCATGCAGGTGCAAACAAGGTATAATACTTGTGGCCCGGTGATGCTATTTTGCGCAATGCATTGACAATGTTGGCATGTGCCACTGACCATGACCACAAAGTTTTCCAAGTGACTTTAACTTATAGGAATTGTAACATGAGTCAGCCACGGTTAGACTGCCCAGTCACACTGCACATATAATATGCATGACCTTCCATGTTTAAACAAGGTAAAAAACCGGTGGCTTGACACGCCTATTGTGCGCAATGACTTGACAATGTTGGCATGTGCCACTGACCATGACCACAAAGTATACCAAGTACCTCACACGGCTACGAATCATAACACGAGTCAGCCACGGTCGGAGAGTCCAATCACAGTGCAGATGAAATGGGCATGACCTTGCAGGTACAAACAAGGTACAATAGGGGTGGCTCAGTGTGGCTATTGTGCGCAATGTCTTGACACAAATTTCAGGTGCCACTGACCATGACCACAAATCTATCCAAGTGATTTTTACTTCTATTGATCATAACATGAGTCAGCCACGGTCAGAGTGTCCAATCACAGTGCAGATGTACTAGGAATGATCTTTCAGGTGTAAAAAAGGTAGAATACTGGTGGCTCAGTGAGGCTATTGTGCGCAATGCCTTGACAAAGTTGGCATGTGCCACTGACCATGACAACACATGTATCCAAGTGCCTTTTACTTCTATTGATCATAACACGAGTTAGCCACCGTCAGAGTGTCCAATTATATTGAAGATGTACTAGGAATGACCTTGCAGGTGCAAAAAAGGTAGAATACTGGTTGCTTGGCACGGCTTTTGTGTGCAATGCCTTGACAAAGTTGGCATGTGCCACTGACCATGAACACAAATGTATCCAAGTGACTTTTACTTCTATTGATCGTAACACGAGTCAGCCACGGTCAGAACGCCCAATCACAGTGCACATCTAATATGCATAAACTTTTAGGTATAAACAAGGTAAAAGACCGGTGGCTTGGTACGGCTATTATGCGCAATGCCTTGAAAAAGTTGGCATGTGTCACTGACCAGGACCACAAAGTTTGCCAACTTCTACGAATCATAAGGTGAGTCAGCCACGGTCAGAGTGCCCAATCACAGTGCACATCTAATATGCATGACCTTGTAGATATAAACAAGGTAACAACCAGTGTCTTGGTACGGCAATTGTGCACAATGCCTTGCCAATGTTTGCATGTGCCATTGACCACGACCAGAAATGTATCCAAGTGACTTTTACTTCCATTGATCATAACACGAGTTAGCCACGGTCAGAGTGTCCAATCACACTGCAGATGTACTAGGAATGATCTTGAAGGTAGAAACACGGTAGAATACTGGTGGCTTGGTGTGGCTATTGTGCGCAATGCCTTGACAAAGTTGGCATGTGCCACTGACTATGACCACAAATATATCCAAATGACTTTTAATTTTATTGATCATAACACAAGTCAGCCACGGTCAGAGTGTCCAATCACAGTGCAGATGTATTAGGCATGATGTTGCACGTGCAAACAAGGTAGACTACTGGTGGCTCGGTGTGGCTATTGTGCGCAATGCCCTGACAAGGTTGGCATGTGCCACTGACCATGACCACAAAGTTTACCAAGTGAATTTAACTTCTACAAATCGTAACACGATTCAGCCACAGTCAGAGTGCCCAATCGTAGTTCATACGTACTAGGCATAACCTTGTACGTACAAACAAGGTAAAACACCGGTGGCTTGGCACATATACTGACCATGACCTCAAATTTTACCAAGTACCTTAAACGGCTATGAATCATTACACGCGTCAGCCACGGTCACAGTGTCCAATCACAGTGCAGATATACTGGGTATGACCTTGCAGGTACAAACAAGGGTGAATATTGGTGGCTCGGCGTGGCTATTGTGCGCAATGCCTCGACAAAGTTGGCATGTGCCACAGACCATGACCACAAATGTATCCAACTGCCTTTTACTTCTATTTATCATAACACGAGTCAGCCACGGTCAGAGTGTCCAATTATAGTGCAGATGTACCAGGCATGATCTTGCAGGTTGAAACAAGGTAGAATTCTGGTGGCTCGGTGTGGCTATTGTGTGCAATGCCTGGACAAAGTTGGCATGTGCCACTGACCATGACCACAAATATATCCAAGTAACTTTTACTTCTATTGATCATAACACGAGTCAGACACGGTCAGAGTGTCCAATCACAGTGCAGATGTACTAGGCATAATCTTACAGGTACAAAAAAGGTAGAATACTGGTGGCTTGGTGTGACTATTATGCGCAATGCCTTGACAAAGATGGCGTGTGCCACTGACCATGACCACAAATGTATCCAAGTGACTTTTCCTTCTATTGATCATTACACAAGTCAGCCACGGTCAGAGTGTCCAATCACAGTGTAGATGTACTAGGCATGATCTTACAGGTGCAAACAAGGTAGAATACGTATGGCTCGGTGTGGCTATTGTGCGCAATGCCTTGACAAAGCTGGCATGTGCCACTGACCATGACCATAAAATGTACCAAGTGACTTTAACTTCTACGAATCGTAACACGAGTCAGCCACAGTCAGAGTACCCAATCACAGTGCACATATAATATGCATGACCTTGCTGGTATAAACAAGGTTGAAAACCGGTGGCTTGGTATGGCTAATGTGAGCAATGCCTTGACAAAGTTGGCATGTTCCACTGACCATGACCACGACGTTTACCAAGTACCTTAAATGACTATGAATCATAACATAAGTCGGCCACGGTTAGAGTGTCCAATCACAGTGCAGATGTACTAAGCAAGATATTGCAGTTACAGACAAGGTAGAATACTGGTGGCTCGGTAAGGCTATTGTGCGCAATGACTTGACACAGTTGGCATCTGCCACTGACCATGACCACAAATGTATCCAAGTTACTTTTACTTCGATTGATCATAACACGAGTCAGCCACGGTCCGAGTATCCAATCGTAGTGCAAATGTGCTAGGCATGATATTGCAGGTACAAAAAAGGTAGAATACTGGTGGCTTGGTGTGGCTATTGTGCGCAATGCCTTGAAAAAGTTGGCATGTGCCAATGACAATGACCACAAATGTATCCAAGTAAATTTTACTTCTATTGATCATAACACAAGTCAGCCACGGTCAGAGTGTCCAATAACAGTGCAGATGTATTAGGCATGATCTTGCAGGTGCAAATAAGGTATAATACTGGTGGCTCAGTGTGGCTATTGTGCGCAATGCCTTGAAAACGTTGGCATGTGCCACTGACCACGACCACAAAGTTTACCAAGTGACTATAACTTCTACAAATCGTAACATGATTCAGCCACAGTCAGAGTGCCCAATCACAGTTCATGTGTACTAGGCATGACCTTGTAGGTATAAACAAGGTAAAACACCGGTGGGTTGGCACGGCTACTGTGCGCAAGGCCTTGACAAGATTGGCATGTGCCACTGACCATGATCTCAAAGTTTACCAAATACCTTAAACGGATATGAATCATAACACGTGTTAGCCACGGTCAGAGTGTCCAAGCACAGTGCAGATATACTGGGTATGACCTTGCAGGTACAAACAAGGTAGAATACTGGTGGCTCGGTGTGGCTATTGTGTGCAATGCCTCGACAAAGTTGGCATGTGCCACTGACCATGACCACAAATGTATCAAACTGACTTTAACTTCTATTGATCATAACACGAGTCAGCCACGGTCAGAGTGTCCAATTACAGTGCAGATGTACTAGACATGATCTTGCATGTTCAAACAAGGTAGAATGCTGGTGGCTCGGTGTGGCTATTGTGTGCAATGCCTCAACAAAGTTGGCATGTGCCACTGACCATGACCACAAATATATCCAAGTGACTTTTATTTCTATTGATCATAACACGAGTCAGCCATGGTCAGAGTTTCCAGTCCCTGTGCGATGTACTAGGCATGATCTTGCAGGTGCAAACAAGGTAGACTACCGGTGGCTCGGTGTGGCTATTAAGCGCAATGCCTTGAAAAAGTTGGCATGTGCCAGTGACCATGACCACAGAGTTTACCAAGTGACTTTAACTTCTACGAATCGTAACACGAGTCAGCCACAGTCAGAGTGCCCAATCACAGTGCACATCTAACATGCATGACNACTGACCATGACGACAAAGGTTATCAATTACCTTAAATGGCTATGAATCATAACACGAGTCAGCCACGTTCAGAGTGTCCAATCACAGTGTAGATATACTGGGCATGACCTTGCAGGTATAAACAAGATAGAATACTGGTGGCTCGGTGTGGCTATTCTGTGCAATGCCTTATCAAAGTTGGCATGTGCCACTGACCATGACCACAAATGTATCCAAGTGACTTTTACTTCTATTGATCGTAACACGAGTCAGCCACGGTCAGAACGCCCAATCACAGTGCACATCTAATATGCATAATGTTTTAGGTATAAACAAGGTAAAAGACCGGTGGCTTGGTACGGCTATTACGCGCAATGCCTTGAAAAAATTGGCATGTGTCACTGACCAGGACCACAAAGTTTGCCAAGTGACTTTAACTTCTACGGATCGTAAGATGAGTCAGCCACGGTCAGAGTGCCCAATCACAGTGCACATCTAGTATGCATGACCTTGCAGATATAAACAAGGTAACAACCGGTGTCTTGGTACGGCTATTGTGCACAATGCCTTGCCCAAGTTGGCATGTGCCATTGACCATGACCAGAAATGTATCCAAGTCACTTTTACTTCCATTGATCATAACACGAGTTAGCCACGGTCAGAGTGTCCAATCACACTGCAGATGTACTAGGAATGATCTTGCAGGTAGAAACACGGTAGAATACTGGTGGCTTGGTGTGGCTATTGTGCGCAATGCCTTGACAAAGTTGGCATGTGCCACTGACTATGACCACAAATACATCCAAATGACTTTTACTTCTATTGATCATAACACAAGTCAGCCACGGTCAGAGTGTCCAATCACAGTGCAGATGTATTAGGCATGATGTTGCACGTGCAAACAAGGTAGACTACTGGTGGCGCGGTGTGGCTATTGTTCGCAATGCCTTGACAAGGTTGGCATGTGCCACTGACCACGACCACAAAGTTTACCAAGTGAAATTAACTTCTACAAATCGTAACACGATTCAACCACAGTCAGAGTGCCCAATCGCAGTTCAGATGTACTAGGCATGACCTTGTAGGTATAAACAAGGCAAAACACCGGTGGCTTGGCACAGATACTGACCATGACCTCAAATTTTATCAAGTACCTTAAATGGCTATGAATCATTACACGCGTCAGCCACGGTCACAGTGTCCAGTCACAGTGCAGATATACTGGGTATGACCTTGCAGGTACAAACAAGGGTGAATATTGGTGGCTCGGCGTGGCTATTGTACACAATGCCTCGACAAAGTTGGCATGTACCACTGACCATGACCACAAATGTATCCAACTGACTTTTACTTCTATTTATCATAACACGAGTCAGCCACGGTCAGAGTGTCCAATTATAGTGCAGATGTACTAGGCATGATCTTGCAGGATCAAACAAGGTAGAATGCTGGTGGCTCGGTGTGGCTATTGTGTGCAATGCCTTGACAAAGTTGGCATGTGCCACTGACCATTACCACAAATATATCTAAGTGACTTTTACTTCTATTGATCATAACACGAGTCAGACACGGTCAGAGTGTCCAATCACAGTGCAGATGTACTAGGCATAGTCTCACGGGTAAAAAAAAGGTAGAATACTGGTGGCTTGGTGTGACTACTATGCGCAATGCCTTGACAAAGATGGCATGTGCCACTGACCATGACCACAAATGTATGCAAGTGACTTTTCCTTCTATTGATCATTACACAAGTCAGCCACGGTCAGAGTGTCCAATCACAGTGTAGATGTACTAGGCATGATCTTACAGATGCAAACAAGGTAGAATACGTATGGCTCGGTGTGGCTATTGTGCGCAATGCCTTGACAAAGTTGGCATGTGCCACTGACGATGTCCACAAATGCATCCAAGTGAAATTTACTTCTATTGATCATAACACAAGTCAGCCACGGTCAGAGTGTCCAATAACAGTGCAGATGTATTAGGCATGATCTTGCAGGTGCAAACAAGGTAGAATACTGGTGGCTCGGTGTGGCTATTGTGCGTAATGCCTTGACAACGTTGGCATGTGCCACTGACCACGACCACAAAGTTTACCAAGTGACTATAACTTCTACGAATCGTAACACGATTCAGCCAAAGTCAGAGTGCCCAATCAGAGTTCATGTGTACTAGGCATGACCTTGTAGGTGTAAACAAGGTAAAACACCGGTGGCTTGGCACGGCTACTGTGCGCAATGCCTTGACAAAGTTGGCATGTGCCACTGACCATGATGTAAAAGTTTACCAAATACCTTAAACGGCTATGAATCATAACACGTGTTAGCCACGGTCAGAGTGTCCAAGCACAGTGCAAATATACTGGGTATGACCTTGCAGGTACAAACAAGGTAGAATACTGGTGGCTCGGTGTAACTATTGTGTGCAATGCCTCGACAAAGTTGGCATGTGCCACTGACCATGACCACAAATGTATCCAACTGACTTTAACTTCTATTGATCATAACACGAGTCAGCCACGGTCAAAGTGTCCAATTACAGTGTAGATGTACTAGGCATGATCTTGCATGTTCAAAAAAGGAAGAATGCTGGTGTCTGGGTGTGGATATTGTGTGCAATGCCTTGACAAAGTTGGCATGTGCCACTGACCATGACCACAAATATATCGAAGTGACTTTTATTTCTATTGATCATAACATGAGTCAGCCACGGTCAGATTGTCCAATCCCTGTGCGATGTACTAGGCATGATCGTGCAGGTGCAAACAAGGTAGAATACTGGTGGCTCGCTGTGTCTATTGTGCGCAATGCCTTGACAAAGTTGGCATGTGCCACTGACCCTGACCACAAATGTATCCAAGTCACTTTTATTTATAGTGATCGTAACACGAGTCAGCCATGGTCAGATTGTCCAGTCACACTCCATATGTACTAGGCATGATCTTCTAGGTACAAACAAGGTAGAATACTGGTGGCTCGGTCTGGCTATTGTGCGCAATGCCTTGACAATGTTTGCATGTGCCTCTGACCATGACCGCAGAATTTACCAAGTGACTTTAACTCCTATGAATTATAACACGAGTCAGCCACGGTCAGAGTACCCAATTACAGTGCACATCTAATATGCATGACCTTGCAGGTATAAACAGGGAAAAAAAACCGGTGGCTTGGCACGGCTATTGTGCGCAATGCCTTGACAAAGTTGGCATGTGCCACTCACCATGACCACAACGTTTACCAAGTATATTAAACGGCTATGAATCATAACACGAGTCAGCCACGGTCAGAGTGTCCAATCACAGTGCAGATGTACTAGGCATGATCTTGCACGTGCAAACAAGGTATAATACTGGTGGCTCGGTGTGGCTATTGTACGCAATGCCTTGACAAAGTTGGCATGTGCCACTGACCATGACCACAAAGTTTACAAAGTGACTTTAACTTCTAAGACTCGTAACACGAGTCAGCCACAGTTAGAGTGCCCAATCACAGTGCACATCTAATATGCATGACCTTGCAGGTATAAACAAGGTAAACAACCTGTGGCTTGGCACGGCTTTTGTGCGCAATGCCTTGACAAAGTTGGCATGTGCCACTGACCATGACCACAGAGTTTACCAAGTACCTTAAGCGGCTATGAATCATAACTCAAGTCAGCCACGGTCAGTGTGTCCAATCACGGTGCAAATATAATTGGCATTACCTTGCAGGTATAAACAAGGTAGAATACAGGTGGCTTGGTGTGGCTATTGTGCGCAATGTCTTGACAAAGTTGGCATGTGCCACTGACCATGACCACAAATGTATCCAAGTGACTTTTACTTCTATTGATGATAATACGAGTCAGCCACGGTCAGAATGTCCAATCACAGTGCAAATGTACGAGGCATGATCTTGCAGGTGCAAACAAGGTAGAATATTGGTGGCCCGGTGTGGCTATTTTGCGCAATGCCTTGACAATGTTGGCATGTGCCACTGACCATGACCACAACGTTTTCCAAGTGACTTCAACTTCTACGAATCGTAACAAGAGTCAGCCACGGTTAGAGTGCTCAGTCTCAGTCCACATCTAATATGCATGACCTTATAGGTATAAGCAAGGTAAAAAACCAGTGGCTTGGCACGGCTATTGTGCGCAATTCCTTGACAATGTTGGCATGTGCCACTGACCATGACCACAAAGTATACCAAGTACCTCACACAGCTATGAATCAGAACACGATTCAGCCACGGTCAAAGTGTCCAATCACAGTGCAGATGAATTGGGCATGATGTTGCAGGTACAAACAAGGTAGACTACGGGTGGCTCGGTGTGGCTACTGTGCGCAATGCCTTGACAAAGTTGGCATGTGCCAATGACCATGACCACAAATGTATCCAAGTGACTTATTCGTATATTGATCATAACATTAGTCAGCCACGGTCAGAGTGTGCAATCACAGTGCAGATGTACTAGGCATGATCTTGCAGGTATTGAAAAGATATAATACTGGTGGCTCGGTGTGGCTATTGTGTGCAACGCCTTGACAAAGTTGACATGTGCCACTGACCATCGCCACAAATGTATCCAGGTGACTTTTACTTCTATTGATCATAACACGAGACAGCCACGGTCAGAGTATCCAATCATAGTGAAGATGTACTATGCATAATCTTGCAGGTGCAAACAAGGTAGAATACTGTTGGCTTGGCACGGCTTTTGTGTGCAATGCCTTGACAAAATTGGCATGTGCCACTGACCATGACCACAAAGTTTACCAAGTGACTTTAACTTATACAAATAGTAACACGATTAAGCTAAAGTCAGAGTGCCCAATCATAGTTCATATGTACTAGGCATGACCTTGTAGGTATAAACAAGGTAAAACACTGGTGGCCTGGCACGGCTATTGTGCGCAATGCCTTGACAAAGTTGGCATGTGCCACTGACCATGACCATAAAGTTTACCAAGTACCTTAAACGGCTATGAATAATAGCATGAGTCAGCCACGGTTAGAGTGTCCAATCACAGTGTAGATACACTAGGCATGACCTTGCAGGTACAAACAAGGTATAATACTGGTGGCTCGGTGTGGCTATTGTGCACAATGCCCTGACAAGTTGGCATGTGCCACTGACCATGACCACGGATGTATCCAACTGACTTTTAGTTCTATTGATCATAACACGAGTCAGCCACGGTCAGAGTGTCCAATCAAAGTGCAGATGTACTAGGCATGATCTTGCAGGCTCAAACAAGGTAGAATGCTGGTGGCTGAGTGTGGATTTTTTGTGCAATGCCTTGACAAAGTTGGCATGTGCCACTGACCATGAGCACAAATACATCCAAGTGACTTTTACTTCTATTGATCCTAACATGAGTCAGCCACGTTCAGAGTGTCCAATCACTGTGCAGATGTACTAGGCATGATCTTGCAGGTGCAAACAGGGTAGAATACTGGTGGCTCTGTGTGGCTATTGTGCGCAATTCCTTGACAAAGTTGGCATGTGCCACTGCCCATGACCACAAAGTTTACCTAGTGATTTTAATTTCTACGAATCATAACACGAGTCAGCCACAGCCAGAGTGCCCAATCACAGTGCACGTCTAACATGCATGACCTTGTAGGTATAAACAAGGTAAAAACCTGGAGGCTTGGCATGGCGATTGTACGCAATGCCTTGACAAAGTTGGCATGTGCCACTGACCATGATTACAAAGGTAACCAATTACCTTAAATGGCTATAAATCAGAACACGGGTCAGCCACGTTCAGAGTGTCCAATCACAGTGCAGATATACTGGGCATGACCTTGCAGGTGTAAACAAGGTGGAATACTGGTGGCTCGGTGGGGCTATTCAGCGCAATGCCTTATCAAAGTTGGCATGTGCCACTGACCATGACCACAAATGTATCCAAGTAACTTTTACTTCTATTGATCGTAACACGAGTCAGCCACGGTCAGAGTGCCCAATCATAATGCACATCTTCTATGCATGACCTTGCAGATATAAACAAGGCAAAAAACTGGTGGCTTGGCAAGGCGATTGTGCGCAATGCCTTGACAAAGTTGGCATGTGGCACTGACCATGACCACAAATGTATCCAAATGACCTTTACTTCTATTGATCATAACACGAGTCAGACACCATCAAAGTGTCCAGTCACACTATAGATATACTATGCATGATCTTGCAGGTGCAAACAAGGAAGAATACTGGTGGCTCGGTGTGGTTATTGTACACAATGCCTTAACAAGTTGGCATGTGCCACTGACCATGACCACAAAGTTTACCAAGTTACTTTAACTTCTACGAATCGTAACACGAGTCGGCAACAGTCAGAGTGCCCAATCACAGTGCAGATGTACTATGCACGATCTTTCAGGTGCAAACAAGGTAGAATAATGGTGGCTTGGTGTGGCTATTGTGCGCAATGCCTTGAAAAAGTTGGCATGTGCCACTGACCACGACCACAAAGCTTACCACGTGACTTTAACTTTTAAGAATCGCAACACGAGTCAGCCACAGTCAGAGTGCCCAGTCACAATGCACATCTAATATGCATGACCTTGCAGGCATAAACAAGGTAAAAAAGTGGTGGCTTGGCACGGCTGTTGTGCGCAATGCCTTGACAAAGTTGGAATGTGCCACTGACCATGACCACAACATTTACCAAGTACATTAAACGGCTATGAATAATAACACGAGTCAGCCACAGTCAGAGTGTCCAATCACAGTGCAAATATACTGGGCATGACCTTCCAAGTATAAACAAGGTAGAATACAGGTGGCTTGGTGTGGCTATTGTGTGTAATGTCTTGACAAAGTTGGCGTGTGCCACTGACCATGACCACAAATGTATCCAAGTGACTTTTACTTCTATTGATCATAACACGAGTAAGCCATAGTCAGAGTGTCCAATCCCAGTGCAAATGCACTAGGCATGATCTTGCAGGTGCAAATAGGGTAGAATACTAGTGGCTCGGTGTGGCTATTGTGTGCAATGCCTTGACAAAGCTGGCATGTGCCATTGCCCATGACCACAAAGTTTACCAAGTGGCATTTACTTATATTGATCATGACACGAGTCAGCCACGGTCAGAGTGTCCAATCACTGTGCAGATGTACTAGGCATGATCTTGCAGGTGCAAACAAGGTAAAATATTGGTGGCTTGGTGTGGCTATTCTACGCCATGCCTTGACAAAGTTGGCATGTGCCACTGACCATGACCACAACGAATACCAAGTACCTTAAATGGCTATGAATCATAACACGAGTCAGCCAAGTTCAGAGTGTCCAATCACAGTGCAGATATACTGGGCATGATCTTGCAGGTATAAACAAGGTAGAATACTGGTGGCTCGGTGTGGCTATTTTGCGAAATGCCTTATCAAAGTTGGCATGTGCTACTGACCATGACCACAAATGTATCCAAGTGACTGTTAATTATATTGATCGTAACACGAGTCAGCCACGGTCAGAGTGCCCAATCACGTTGCACATCTAGTATGCATGACCTTTCAGGTATAAACAAGGTAAAACACCGGTGGCTTGGTACGGCTATTGTGCGCAATGCCTTGACAAATTTGGCATGTGTCACTAACCATGACCACAAAGTTTACCAAGTGACTTTAACTTATACGAATCGTAACATGAGTCAGCCACAGTCAGAGTACCCAATCATAGTGCACATCTTATATGCATGACCTTGCGGATATAAACGAGGTGATAAACCGGTGGCTTGGCACGGCTATTGTGCGCAATGCCTTGACAAAGTTGGCATGTGCCACTGACCATGACCACAAATGTTCCCAAGTGACTTTTACTTCTATTGATCATAACACGAGTCAGCCACGGTCAGAGTGTCCAATCACACTGCAGATGTAATAGGCATGATCTTGCAGGTGCAAACAAGGTAGAATAATGGTGGCTTGGTGTGCCTGTTGTGCGCAATGCCTTTACAACGTTGGCATGTGCCACTGACCATGACCACAAATGTATCAAAGTGACTCTTACTTCTATTCATCATAACATGAGTCAGCCACGTGTTGTTCTTCTATGCCCCATGGCCTTTGTTATGGGTTGACGGACAGGTTGGGCATGCACTTCTCCCTTGGAGTAAGTCCCCCAAACCTTGTTCGTGGTGCAAGTCCAAGCGAGACACCAGAAGTGTAGCGCAACGGATAGCATGTTGGACTTAGGGACAACAGGTCCTGAGATCGAGCCTTGATGTGCGCAGGAGGTTTTTTGACCTCCTAGCACAGGGGAAGTTTCTTAGACATTTCTCCATGCACGAGGAGAGTGCGCCACTTGGCGGTCAGTGGATGCGCCAATTGGCAGACTGGTGAGGTGGTTTGGAGTGACTACCCCAAAAGTGTCACTGCCCACACACCTTAGAAGCCAGGCCTAGGACTATATGTACCAGGCTCATTCCTCATTCTAATTACACAATCTGGCCTTAGATGCTCCTCACAGAGTTGTCCAACTAAGGAACAGTATAAAGAAGACACTGGTTGGTCTAAGCCCCAGGAGTTAGTCTTTGACTAGCACCTCGCGCGAAAGTGACCAAGTGTTAAGTTGACACAGTTGCTAGCAAGTGATTGCCTAGGAACTGCTCAGTGTGGAACCGTGATCCTGAGGGTGATATCTTCTCCTAGCTGAAATGCTAGGAGCGGACGGCAGGTGCTATTGTGTCGGCCCTGTTTTCTAGTCCGTTTGCCTCAGGCCGGTTGACAAAGGGTTATGGGCCCACACTGACCAGTTGTAAGGCACGCTTCGCTCAACTCTGGTACGCTCTCTCCAGGTGC
>SZWC01002111.1:184442-195432 GCA_023375785.1 Penium margaritaceum | reverse complement strand
CTTTGTGGTCATGGTCAGTGGCACATGCCAACTTTGTCAAGGCATTGCGCACAATACCCACACCAAGTGACCACTATTCTACCTTGTTTGCACCTGAACGATTGTGCATAGTACATTTGCTCTGTGATTGGGCACTCTGACTGTTGCTGACTCGTGTTACGATTCGTAGAAGTTAAAATCACTTGGTAAACTTTGTGGTCACGGTCAGTGGCACATGCCAACTTTGTCAAGGCATTGCGTACAATAGCCACACCGAGCCACCAGTATTATGCCTTGTTTGCATCTGCAAGAACATGCCTAGTACATCTACACTGTGATTGGACACTCTGACCGTGGCTGACTCGTGTTATGATTCATAGCCGTTTAATGTACTTGGTCAACGTTGTGGTCATGGTCAGTGGCACATGCCAACTTTGTCAAGGCATTGCGCACAATAGCCGTGCCAACCCACTGGTTTTTTTTCCCTGTTTATACCTGCAAGGTCATGCATATTAGACGTGCACTGTAATTGGGTACTCTGACCGTGGCTGACTCGTGTTATAATTCATACAAGTTAAAGTCACTTGGTAAACTCTGCGGTCATGGTCAGAGGCACATGCAAACATTGTCAAGGCATTGCGCACAATAGCCAGACCGAGCCACCAGTATTCTACCTTGTTTGTACCTCCAAGATCATGCCTAGTACATCTGCACTGTGATTGGACAATCTGACCATGGCTGACTCGTGTTATGATCACTATAAGTAAAAGTGACTTGGATACATTTGTGGTCAGGGTCAGTGGCACATGCCAACTTTGATAAGGCATTGCACTGAATAGCCCCACCGAGCTACCAGTATTCCACCTTGTTTACACTTGCAAGGTCATGCCTAGTATATCTGCACTATGATTGGACACTCTGACCGTGGCTGACTCGTGTTACGAGTCTTAGAAGTTCAAGTCACTTGGTAAGCTTTGTGGTCATGGTCAGTGGCAGATTCCAACTGTGTCAAGTCATTGCGCACAATAGTTACACCGAGCCACCAGTATTCTACCTTGTTTGTACCTGCAAGGTCATGCATATAAGATGTGCATTATGATTGGGCACTCTGACCGTGGCTGACTCGTGTTACGATCAATATAAGTAAAAGTTACTTGGATATATTTGTGGTCATGGTCAGTGGCACATGCCAACTTTGATAAGGCATTGCACTGAATAGCCCCACCGAGCTACCAGTATTCCACCTTGTTTACACTTGCAAGGTCATGCCTAGTATATCTGCACTATGATTGGACACTATGAACGTGGCTGACCCGTGTTCTGATTCATAGCCATTTAAGGTAATTGGTAACCTTTGTGGTCATGGTCAGTGGCACATGCCAACTTTGTCAAGGCATGGCGTACAATAGCCGTGCCAAGCCACCGGTGTTTTACCTTGTTTATACCTACAAGGTCATGCCTAGTACACATGAACTGTGATTGGGCACTCTGACTGTGGCTGAATCGTGTTACGATTCGTAGAAGTTATAGTCTCTTGGTAAACTTTGTGGTCGTGGTCAGTGGCACATGCCAACGTTGTCAAGGCATTGCGCACAATAGTTACACCGAGCCACCAGTATTCTACCTTGTTTGCACCTCCAAGATCATGACTAATACTTCTGCACTGTTATTGGACACTCTGACCGTGGCTGACTTGTGTTATGATCAATAGAAGTAAATTTCACTTTTTTACATTTGTGGTCATCGTCAGTGGCACATGCCAGCTTTGTCAAGGCATTGCGCACAATAGCCACACCAAACCACCAGTATTCTACCTTTTTTGTACCTGCAATATCATGCATAGCACATTTGCACTATGATTGGATACTCTGACCGTGGCTGACTCGTGTTATGATCAATAGAAGTAAAAGTAACTTGGATACATTTGTGGTCATGGTCAGTGGCAGATGCCAACTGTGTCAAGTCATTGCGCACAATAGCCTCACCGAGCCACCAGTATTCTACCTTGTCTGTACCTGCAAGATCATGCCTACTACATCTGCACTATGACTGGACACTCTAACCGTGGCTGACTTGTGTTATGATTCATAGTCATTTAAGGTACTTGGTAAATGTCGTGGTCATGGTCAGTGGCACATGCCAACTTTGTCAAGGCATTGCTCACATTAGCCATGCCAAGCCACCGGTTTTTAACCTTGTTTATACCAGCAAGGTCATGCATATTAGATGTGCACTGTGATTGGGTACTCTGACCGTGGCTGACTCGTGTTACGATTCGTAGAAGTTAAAGTCACTTGGTACATTTTATGATCATGGTCAGTGGCACATGCCAGCTTTGTCAAGGCATTGCGCACAATAGCCACACTGAGCCATACGTATTCTACCTTGTTTGCACCTGTAAGATCATGCCTAGTACATCTAAACTGTGATTGGACACTCTGACCGTGGCTGACTTGTGTAATGATCAATAGAAGGAAAAGTCACTTGGATATATTTGTGGTCATGGTCAGTGGCACATGCCATCTTTGTCAAGGCATTGCGCACAATAGTCACACCAAGCCACCAGTATTCTACCTTTTTTGTACCTGTAAGATTATGCCTAGTACATCTGCACTGTGATTAGACACTCTGACCGTGTCTGACTCGTGATATGATGAATAGAAGTAAAAGTCACTTGGATATATTTGTGGTCATGGTCAGTGGCACATGCCAACTTTGTCAAGGCATTGCATACAATAGCCACACCGAGCCACCAGCATTCTACCTTGTTTGACCCTGCAAGATCATGCCTAGTACATCTTCACTATAATTGGACACTCTGACCGTGGCTGACTCGTGTTATGATAAATATAAGTAAATGTCAGTTGGACACATTTGTGGTCATGGTCAGTGGCACATGCCAACTTTGTCGAGGCATTGCGCACAATAGCCACGCCGAGCCACCAATATTCACCCTTGTTTGTACCTGCAAGGTCATACCCAGTATATTTGCACTGTGACCGGACACTGTGACCGTGGCTGACGCGTGTAATGATTCATAGCCGTTTAAGGTACTTGGTAAAATTTGAGGCCATGGTCAGTATCTTTGCCAAGCCACCGGTGTTTTGCCTTGTTTATACCTACAAGGTCATGCCTAGTACATATGAACTGCGATTGGGCACTCTGACTGTGGCTGAATCGTGTTACGATTTGTAGAAGTTAAATTCACTTGGTAAACTTTGTGGTCGTGGTCAGTGGCACATGCCAACCTTGTCAAGGCATTGCGCACAATAGCCACACCAAGCCACCAGTAGTCTACCTTGTTTGCACGTGCAATATCATGCCTAATACATCTGCACTGTGATTGGACACTCTGACCGTGGCTGACTTGTGTTATGATCAATAGAAGTAAGAGTCATTTGGATATATTTTTGGTCATAGTCAGTGGCACATGCCAACTTTGTCAAGGCATTGCGCACAATAGCCACACCAAGCCACCAGTATTCTACCGTGTTTGTACCTACAAGATCATTCCTAGTACATCTGCAGTGTGATTGGACACTCTGACCGTGGCTAACTCGTGTTATGATCAATGGAAGTAAAAGTCACTTGGATACATTTCTGGTCATGGTCAATGGCACATGCCAACTTTGGCAAGGCATTGTGCACAATAGCCGTACCAAGACACCGGTTGTTACCTTGTTTATATCTGCAAGGTCATGCATACTATATGTGCACTGTGATTGGGCACTCTGACCGTGGCTGACTCATCTTACGATCCGTAGAAGTTAAAGTCACTTGGCAAACTTTGTGGTCTTGGTCAGTGACACATGCCAATTTTTTTCAAGGCATTGCGCATAATAGCCGTACCAAGCCACTGGTCTTCTACCTTGTTTATACCTAAACGTTTATGCATATTATATGTGCACTGTGATTGGGTTTTCTGACCGTGGCTGACTCGTGTTACGATCAATAGAAGTAAAAGTCACTTGGATACATTTGTGGTCATGGTCAGTGGCACATGCCAACTTTGATAAGGCATTGCACAGAATAGCCACACCGAGCCACCAGTATTCTATCTTGTTTATACCTGCAAGGTCATGCCCAGTATATCTACACTGTGATTGGACACTCTGAACGTGGCTGAATCGTGTTATGATTCATAGCCATTTAAGGTAATTGATAACCTTTGTCGTCATGGTCAGTGGCACATGCCAACTTTGTCAAGGCATGTCGTACAATTGCCGTGCCAAGAAACCGGTCTTTTACATTGTTTATACCTGCAAGGTCATGCATGTTAGATGTGCACTGTGATTGGGCACTCTGACTGTGGCTGACTCGTGTTACGATTCGTAGAAGTTAAAGTCACTTGGTAAACTCTGTGGTCATGGTCACTGGCACATGCCAACTTTTTCAAGGCATTGCGCACAATAGCCACACCGAGCCACCGGTATTCTACCTTGTTTGCACCTGCAAGATCATGCCTAGTACATCGCACAGGGACTGGACACTCGACCGTGGCTGACTCGTGTTATGATCAATAGAAATAAAAGTCACTTGGATATATTTGTGGTCATGGTCAGTGGCACATGCCAACTTTGTCAAGGTATTGCACACAATATCCACACCGAGCCACCAGCATTCTACCTTGTTTGAACATGCAAGATCATGCCTAGTACATCTGCACTGTAATTGGACACTCTGACCGTGGCTGACTCGTGTTATGATCAATAGAAGTTAAAGTCAGTTGGATACATTTGTGGTCATGGTCAGTGGCACATGCCAACTTTGTCGAGGCATTGCACACAATAGCCACACCGAGCCACCAGTATTCTACCTTTTTGTACCTGCAATATCATGCGTAGCACATTTGCACTATGATTGGATACTCTAAACGTGGCTGACTCGTGTTATGATCAATAGGAGTAAAAGTAACTTGGATACATTTGTGGTCATGGTCAGTGGCAGATTCCAACTGTGTCAAGTCATTGCGCACAATAGCCTCACCGAGCCACCAGTATTCTACCTTGTCTGTACGTGCAAGATCATGCCTAGTACATCTGCACTGTGATTGGACACTCTAACCGTGGCTGACTTGTGTTATGATTCATAGTCATCCAAGGTACTTGGTAAACGTCGTGGTCATGGTCAGTGGCACATGCCAACTTTGTCAAGGCATTGCTCACATTAGCCATGCCAAGCCACCGGTTTTTAACCTTGTTTATACCAGCAAGGTCATGCATATTAGATGTGCACTATGATTGGGTACTCTGACCGTGGATGACTCGTGTTACGATTCGTAGAAGTTAAAGTCACTTGGTACATTTCATGGTCATGGTCAGTGGCACATGCCAGCTTTGTCAAGGCATTGCGCACAATAACCACACCGAGCCATACGTATTCTACCTTGTTTGCACCTGTAAGATCATGCCTAGTACATCTACAATGTGATTGGACACTCTGACCATGGCTGAATTGTGTAATGATCAATAGAAGGAAAAGTCACTTGGATATATTTGTGGTCATGGTCAGTGGCACATGCCAACTTTGTCAAGGCATTGCACACAATAGCCACACCGAGCCACCAGCATTCTACCTTGTTTGAACCTGCAAGATCATGCCTAGTACATTTGCACTATAATTGGACACTCTGACCGTGGCTGACTCGTGTTATGATAAATAGAAGTAAAAGTCATTTGGAAACATTTGTGGTCATGGTCAGTGGCACATGCCAACTTTGTCGAGGCATTGCGCACAATAGCCACGCCGAGCCACCAATATTCACCCTTGTTTGTACCTGCAAGGTCATACCAAGTATATCTCCACTGTGACTGGACACTGTGACCGTGGCTGACGCGTGTAATGATTCATAGCCGTTTAAGGTACTTGGTACAATTTGAGGTCATGGTCAGTATCTGTGCCAAGCCACCGGTGTTTTACCTTGTTTATACCTACAAGGTCATGCCTAGTACATATGAACTGCGATTGGGCACNCACTCTGACTGTGGCTGAATCGTGTTACGATTTGTAGAAGTTAAATTCACTTGGTAAACTTTGTGGTCGTGGTCAGTGGCACATGCCAACCTTGTCAAGGCATTGCGCACAATAGCCACACCGAGCCACCAGTAGTCTACCTTGTTTGCACGTCCAACATCATGCCTAATACATCTGCTCTGTGATTGGACACTCTGACCGTGGCTGACTTGTGTTATGATCAATAGAAGTAAAAGTCATTTCGATATATTTGTGGTCATAGTCAGTGGCACATGCCAACTTTGTCAAGGCATTGCATACAATAGCCACATCAAGCCACCAGTATTCTACCGTGTTTGTACCTGCATGATCATTCCAGGTACATCTGCAGTGTGATTGGACACTCTGACCGTGGCTAACTCGTGTTATGATCAATGGAAGTAAAAGTCACTTGGATACATTTCTGGTCATGGTCAATGGCACATGCCAACTTTGGCAAGGCATTGTGCACAATAGCCGTACCAAGACACCGGTTGTTACCTTGTTTATATCTGCAATGTCATGCATACTAGATGTGCACTGTGATTGGGCACTCTGACCGTGGCTGACTTATCTTACGATTCGTAGAAGTTAAAGTCACTTGGCAAACTTTGTGCTCCTGGTCAGTGACACATGCCAATTATTTCAAGGCATTGCGCATAATAGCCGTACCAAGCCACCGGTCTTGTACCTAATTTATACCTACAAGTTTATGCATATTAGATGTGCACTGTGATTGGGTGTTCTGACCGTGGCTGAGTCGTGTTACGATCAATAGAAGTAAAAGTCACTTGAATACATTTGTGGTCATGGTCAGTGGCACATGCCAACTTTGATAAGGCATTGCACAGAATAGCCACACCGAGCCACCAGTATTCTATCTTGTTTATACCTGCAAGTTCATGCCCAGTATATCTACACTGTGATTGGACACTCTGAACGTGGCTGACTCGTGTTATGATTCATATCCATTTAAGGTAATTGATAACCTTTGTCGTCATGGTCGGTGGCACATGCCAACATTGTCAAGGCATGTCGTAAAATTGCTGTGCCAAGCCACCGGTCTTTTACCTTGTTTATACCTGCAAGGTCATGCATGTTAGATGTGCACTGTGATTGGGCACTCTGACTGTAGCTGACTCGTGTTACGATTTGTAGAAGTTAAAGTCACTTGGTAAACTCTGTGGTCATGGTCACTGGCACATACCAACTTTTTCAAGGCATTGCGGACAATAGCCACACCAAGCCACCGGTATTCTACCTTTTTTGCACCTGGAATATCATGCCTAGTATATTTGCACTGTGATTGTCCACTCTGACTGTGGCTGACTCGTGTTACAATTCGTACAAGTTAAAGTCACTTGGTAAACATTGTGGTCATGGTCAGTGGCACATGCCAACATTGTCAAGACATTGCGCACAATAGCCACACCGAGCCACCAGTATTCTACCTTTTTTTCACCTGCAACATCATGCCTAGTACATCTGCACAGTGATTGGACACTCTGACAGTGGCTGACTCGTGTTATGACCAATGGAAGTAAAAGCCACTTGGATATATTTGTGGTTATGGTCAGTGGCACATGCCAAATTTGTCAAGGCATTGCACACAATATCCACACTGAGCCACCAGCATTCTACCTTGTTTAACCCTGCAAGATCATGCCTAGTACATCTGCATTAAGATTGGACTCTGACCGTGGCTGGCTTGTGTTATGATCAATAGAAGTAAAAGTCAGTTGGATACATATGTGGTCATGGTCAGTGGCACATGCCAACTTTGTCAAGGCATTGCGCACAATAGCTACACCGAGCCACCAGTATTATACCTTGTTTGTACCTGCAAGGTCATGCCCAGCATATCTGCACTGTGATTGGACACTGTGACCGTGGCTGACTCGTGTTATTATTCATAGCCGTTTAAGGTACTTGGTAGACTTTGTGGTCATGGCCAGTGGCACATGCCAACTTTGTCAAGGCATTGCGCACACTAGTCGTGCCAAGCCACCGGTGTTTTACCTTGTTTATACCTACAAGGTCATGCCTAGTACATCTGAACTGTGATTGGGCACTCTGACTGTGGCTGAATCGTGTTACGATTCGTAGAAGTTAAAGTCACTTGGTAAACTTTGTGGTCATGTTCAGTGGCACATGCAAACTTTGTCAAGGCATTGCGCACAAAAGCCGTGCCAAGCCGCCAGTATTCTACCTTGTTTGCACATGCAAGATCATGCCTAGTAGATCTGAACTATGATTGGACACTCTGACCGTGGCTGACTCGTGTTATGATTCATAGCCGTTTTATTTACTTGGTAAACTTTGTGTTCGTGGTCAGTGGCACATGCCAACTTTGTCAAGGCATTGCACACAAAAGCCGTGCCAAGCCACCAGTATTCTACCTTGTTTGCACCTGCAAGGTCATTCCTATTACATCTTCAATATGATTGGACACTCTGACCGTGGCTGAATCGTGTTATGATCAACAGAAGGAAAAGGCACTTGGATACATTTGTGGTCATGGTCAGTGGCACATGCCATTTTGTCAAGGCATTGCGCACAATAGCCACACCGAGCCACAAGTATTCTACCTTTTTCAGACCTGCAAGATCATTCCTAGTACATCTGCACTGTGATTGGACACTCTGACCGTGGCTGACTCATGTTATGATCAATAGAAGTAAAAATCACTTGGATACATTTGTGGTCATGGTCAGTGGCACCTGAAATTTTTGTCAAGGCATTGCGCACAATAGCCACACTGAGCCACCCGTATTCTACCCTGTTTGTACCTGCAAGGTCATGCCCATTTCATCTGTACTGTGATTGGACACTCGGACCGTCGCTGACTCGTGTTGTGATTCGTAGCCGTGTGAGGTACTTGGTATACTTTGTGGTCATGGTCAGTGGCACATGCCAACATTGTCAAGGCATTGCGCACAATAGGCGTGTCAAGCCACCGGTTTTTTACCTTGTTTAAACCTCCAAGGTCATGCATATTATATGTGCAGTGTGACTGGGCACTCTAACCGTGGCTGACGCATGTCACAATTCCTATAAGTTAAAGTCACTTGGAAAACTTTGTGGTCATGGTCAGTGGCACATGCCAACATTGTCAATGCATTGCGCAAAATAGCAACACCGGGCCACCAGTATTCTACCTTGATTGCACCTGCATGATCATGCCCAGTACATCTGCACTGTGGTTGGACATTCTGACTGTGGCTGACTCGTGTTATGATCAATTGAAGTCAAAATCACTTGGATACATTTGTGGTCATGGTCAGTGGCACATGCCAACTTTGTCAAGACATTGCGCACAATAGCCACACCAAGCCACCTGTATTCTACCTTGTTTATACCTGCAAGGTCATGCCCAGTATATCTGCACTGTGATTGGAGGCTCTGACCGTGGCTGACTCGTGTTATGATCCATAGTCGTTTAAGATTTTTGGTAAATTTTGTGGTCAAGGTCAGTGGCACATGCCAACTTTGTCAAGGCATTGCGCACAAAAGCTGTGCCAAGCCACCAGTTTTTTACCTTGTTCATGCCTGCAAGGTCATGCGTATGAGATGTGCAATGTGATTGGGCACTCTGACTGTGGCTGACTCGTGTTACGATTATTAGAAGTTAAAATCACTTGGTAAGCTTTGTGGTCATGGTCAGTGGCACATGCCAACGTTGTCAAGGCATTGCGCACAATAGCCACACCAAGCCACCAGTATTCTACCTTTTTTGCACCTGAAATATTGTGCCTAGTACATCTGTACTGTGTCTGGGCACTCTGACTGTTGCTGACTCGTGTTACGATTCATAGAAGTTAAAGTCACTTGGTAAACTTTGTGGTCATGGTCAGTGCCACATGCCAACTTTGTAGATGCATTGCGTACAATAGCCACACTGAGCCACCGGTATTATACCTTGTTTGCACCTACAAGATCATGCCTAGTACATCTGCACTGTGATTGGAAACTCTGATGTGGCTGACTCGTGTTATGATTCATAGCCGTTTAATGTACTTGGAAAACGTTGTGGTCATGGTCAGTGGCACATGCCAACTTTGTCAAGGCATTGCGCACAACATGCGTGCCAAGCTACCGGTTTTTTACCCTGTTTATACCTACAAGGTCATGCATATTAGATGTGCACTGTGATTGGGTACTCTGACCGTGGCTGGCTCGTTTTATGTTTCGTAAAAGTCACTTGGTAAACTTTGTGGGCATGGTCAGAGGCACATGCAAGCGTTGTCAAGGCATTGCGCACAATAGCCACACCAAGCCACCAGTATTCTACCTTGTTTGTACCTGCATGATCATGCCTAGTACATCTGCACTATGATTGGACAATCTGACCATGGCTGACTCATGTTATGATCAATAAAAGTAAATGTCACTTGGATACATTTGTGGTCATGGTCAGTGGCATATTCCAACTTTGTCAAGGCATTGTGCACAATAGCCATACCAAGCCACCAGTATTATACCTTGTTTGCACCTGCAAGATCATGCCTAGTACATCGTACAGTGATTGGATACTCTGACCGTGGCTGACTTGTGTTATGATCAATAGAAATGAAAGTCACTTGGATATGTTTGTGGTCATTGTCAGTGGCACATGCCAACTTTGTCAAGGCATTGCACACAATAGCCACACGAGCCACCAGCATTCTACCTTGTTTGAACCTGCAAGATCATGCCTAGTACATCTCTGTTGTAATTGGACACTCCGATTGTGGCTGACTCGTGTTATGAGCAATAGAAGTAAAAGTCAGTTGGATACATGTGTGGTCATGGTCAGTGGCACATGCCAACTTTGTCGAGGCGTTGTGCACAATGGCCACACTGAGCCACCAGTGTTATACCCTGTTTGTACCTGCAAGGTCATGCCCAATATATCTGCACTGTGATTGGACACTCTAACCGTGGCTGACGCGTGTTATGATTCATAGCCGTTTAAGGTACTTGGTAAATTTTTTGGTCATGGTCAGTGGCACATGCCAACTTTGTCAAGGCATTGCGCACA
>SZWC01002111.1:159947-184278 GCA_023375785.1 Penium margaritaceum | reverse complement strand
TAGTACATCTGCACTGTGATTGGACACTCTGACCGTGGCTGACTCCTGTTATGATCAATAGAAGTAAACGTCACTTGGATACATTTGTGGTCATGGTCATTGGTACATGCCAACTTTGTCAAGGCATTGCGCACAGTAGCCACACCGAGCCACCAGTATTATACCTTGTTTATATTTGCAAGATCATGCCTAGTACATCTGCACTGTGATTGGATACTCTGACCGTGGCTGACTCGTGTTATGATCAATAGAAGTAAAAGTCACTTGGATACATATGTGGTCATGGGCAGTAGCACATGACAACTTTGTCAAGGCATTGCGCACAATAGCCACCCCGAGCCACCCGTTTTCTACCTTGTTTATACCTGCAAGGTCATGCCTCGTTCATCTACACTGTGATTGGACACTCTGACTGTGGCTGACTCATGTTATGATTCATAGCCGTGTGAGGTACTTGGTATACTTTGTGGTTATTGTCAGTGACAAAATTCAACATTGTCAAGGCATTACGCGCAATAGCCGTGCCAAGCCACCGGTTTTTCATCTTGTTTATACATGAAAGGTCATGCATATTAGTTGTGCAATGTGACTGGGCACTCTAACCGTGGCTGACTCATGTTACGATTCGTAAAAGTTAAAGTCACCTGGAAAACTTTGTGGTCATGGTCAGTGGCACATGCCAACACTGTCAAGGCATTGGGCAAAATAGCCACACCGAGCTACCAGTACTCTACCTTGTTTGCACCTGCAAGATGCTGCCTAGTAAATCTGCACTTTGATTGGACAATCGGATCGTGGCTGACTCGTGTTTTCATCAATTGAAGTAAATGTCACTTTGATACGTTTGTGGTCATGGTCAGAGGCTTATGCCAACTTTGACATGATATTGCGCACAATAGCCACACCAAGCAACCTGTATTCTACCTTGTTTACACCTGCAAGGTCATGCCCAGTATATGTGCACTGTGGTTGGACACTCTGACCGTGGCTGACTCGTGTTATTATTCATAGCCGTTAAAGGTACTTGGTAAATTTTGTGGTCATGGTCAGTGGCACATGCCATTTTTTTCAAGGCATTGCGCGCAATAGCCATGCCATGCCACCGGTTTTTTTCCTTGTTTATGCCTGCAAGGTCATGCATATTAGATGTTCACTGTTACTGGGCACTCTGACCGTGGCTGACTCGTGTTACGATTCTTATAAGTTAAAGTCACTTGGTAAGCTTTGTGGTCATGGTCAGTGGCACATGCCAACTTTGTCAAGGCATTGCGCATAATAGCCACACCAAGCCATCAGTATCCTTCCTTTTTTGTACCTGCAAGATCAGACCGAGTACATCTGCACTGTGATTGGACACTCTGACCATGGCTGACTTGTGTTGTGATCAATGGAAATAAAATTCACTTGGATATATATCTGTGGTCATGGTGAGTGGCACATGCCAATTTTGGCAAGGCATTGCACACAATAGCCACACCAAGCCACCATTCTTCTACCTTGTTTGAACTTGCAAGATCATGTCTAGTACATCTGCACTGTGGTTGGACACCTTGACCGTGGCTGACTCGTGTTATGATCAATAGAAGTACAAGTCACTTGGATACATTTGTGGTCATGGTCAGTGGAACATGCCAACTTTGTCAAGGCATTGCGCACAGTAGCCACGCCGAGCCGCCAATTTTCTATCTTGTTTGTACCTGCAAGGTTATGCCAAGTATATCTGCACTATGATTGGATACTCTGACCGTGGCTGACTCGTGTTATTATTTATAGCCGTTTAAGGTACTTGGTAAACTTTGTGGACATGGTCAGTGGCACATGCCAGTTTTTTCAAGGCATTGCGCACAATAGCCGTGCCAAGCAACCAGTTTTTTACCTTATTTATACCTTCAAGGTAATGCCTAGTTCATCTGAACTGTGACGTGGCACTCTGACTGTGGCTGAATCGTGTTACGATTCGTATAAGTTAAAGTCATTTGGTAAACTTTGTGGTCATGGTCAGTGGCACATGCCAACTTTGTCAAGGCATTGCGCAAAAAAGCCATGCCAAGCCACCAGTATTCTACCTTGTTTGCACATGCAAGATCATGCCTAGTAGATCTGCACTATGCTTGGACACTCTGACCGTGGCTGACTCGTGTTATGATTCATAGCCGTTTAATTTATTTGGTAAACTTTGTGTTCATGGTCAGTGGCACATGCCAAATTTGTCAAGGCATTGCGCACAATAGCCACACCAAGCCACCAATATTCTACCTGCTTTGCACCTGCAAGATCATGCCTAGTACATCTGCAGTGTGATTGGACACTCAGACCGTGACTGACTCGTGTTATAACCAATAAAAGTTAAAGTCACTTGGATACATTTGTGGTCATGGTCAGTGGCATATGCTAACTTTGCCAAGGCATGGCACGTTATAGCCACATCGAGCCACCAGTATTCTACGTTGTTTGCATCTGTAAGATCATGCCTAGTACATCTGCACTGTGATTGGACACTCTGACCGTGGCTGACTCGTATTATGATCAATAGAAGTAAAAGTCACTTGGATTTATTTGTGGTCATGGTCAATGGCACATGCCAACTTTGTCAAGGCTTTGCGCACAAACGCCACACCAAGCCACCAGTATTCTACCNATGGTCAGTTGCACATGCCAACTTTGTCAAGGCATTACGCACAGTAGTCGTGCCAAGCCACTGGTTTTAACCTTGTTTATACCTGCAATGTCATGCATATTAGATGTGCACTGTGATTGGGCACTCTGACAGTGGCGGACTCATGTTACGATTCATATAACTTGATAAACTTTGTGGTCATGGACAGTGGCACATGCCAACTTTATCAACGTATTGCGCACAATAGCCACACCGAGCCACCAGTATTGTACCTTGTTTGCACCTGAAAGATCATGCCTAGTACATTTGCACTGTGATTGAATGCTCTACCTGTGGCTGACTTGTGTTATGATCAATAGAAGTAAAAGTCACTTGGATACATTTGTGGTCATGCTCAGTGGCACATGCCAACTTTGTGAAGGCATTGCCCACAATAGCCACACTGAGCCACCAGTATTCTACCTTGTTTGTACCTCCAAGGTCATGCCTAGTATATATGCATTATGATTGGACACTTTGACCGTGGCTGACCCATGCTATGATTGATAGCCGTTAATGTACTCTGTAAGCTTTGTGGTCATGATCTGTGGCACATGCCAACTTTGTCAAGGCATTGCGCACAATAGCCGTGCCAAGACACCGGTTTTTTTCCTTTTTTATACCTTCAAGATCATGCCTAGTACATCTGAACTGTGATTGGGCACTTTGACTGTGGCTGATTTGTGTTACGATTCGTAGAAGTCAAAGTCACTTGGTAATCTTTGTGGTCATGGTCAGTGGCACATGCCAACTTTGTCAAGGCATTGCACCCAATAGCCACACCGAACCACCAATATTCTACCTTGTTTGCACCTGCAAGATCATGCCTAGTACATCTGCACTGTGACTGGACACTCTGATTGTGGCTGACTCGTGTTATGATCAATAGAAGTAGAAGTCACTTGTATACATTTGTGGTCGTGGTCAGCGGCACGTGCCAACTTTGTCAAGGCATTGCGCACAATAGCCACACGGAGTCACCAGTATTCTACCTTGTTTGCACCTGCAAGATCATGCCTAGTACGTCTGCCATGTGATTGGACACTCTGACCATGGCTGACTTGTGTTATGATTCATAGCGGTTTATGTCGGAGTTCTGCTCAAGACTCGCACGGCTCAACCGGGCTCTTCTCTGTCTCCCTGGCATCATCCGACACTCCCCTGGACATCCACTGTGCGGGAAAAGGAAAAGCCAGCCCAGTCCCGGTTCACCTCCCGTGCCCTGCCACCCGAATGGCCTGAGTGGTATGACCAATCAGACTTCTCCGGTCTGACCACCCGACCGTCCGAACTCACCACGACCAACGCCAACGGACCTCCAATGCCACCTGACGACCGGCAAGATCTGCCGACAACATTCCTGTTCCTTGGTCTGGTTATCATGGCTACAACAAAGGGTCGGCAGGAGAAGCACGTCCTCCACTCAACCGGGAAGGACCCCAAAGAGCACACGATCGTGCGGAGCCGCACCGCGCCCTCGTACCGCACAGGCACAGAAGGTGCAGCAACAGCACAATGGCGGCTCCGGCTTCACGTCTCGCACCGTCCACCCTAATGGGTTTAGACACTTTTACTCTAAGCTCTAGGACTAGTACTAATAGCAGTAGGAGCCATGTACTCTATTTGCCTCGTAATATTCCTCCTCAGTTTCCTTCATCATCATTTCCTCATCACCGTGCATTGTCTCTCATCGCTCTTATCACTCCAATCGTTTGCCTTAGCTCAATCATATATCGTGTCATCAAAGCATTCCGGGCTCTTGGCCTCTCGCTTCCGCTCAAGCCTTTGACCCACAATCAGCCGTGCCTCACAACTTATCCTCGAAGCTGTTGTCCGCTCCTCATCCGCTGGGGTACCCGAACCGCAATGGCCTTTCGCCCAATCTCTCTTCACTATTGGAATTCCACTTTTCATCACTCATCCTCAGCGCTTCCTTGCTTCTGCTTCTCGCGCTGTCTTCTCTTACCCGCACACTTCTGTTCCTGCTGTGACGTCATCCTCCCTCAGTCTTCCACACTTTCGTGGTAACTTCCGCACCACGTATTTCCCTGTTATCCTGCTTGCTCCGCTGCTCACATTTTCGTGACATGGTATCAGAGCCCAGAGAAAGATCCTGGCTCTCTTCGCTGCCTCCTCACTCCCACTAACATTGGATTCATCGAGCCGTATCGCGCCATCCAGCTGCAGCTTCGCCTCTCCCTTCTTCTTCCAACTGCAAGGTTGAACAGCGCTGTGTATGGACGCAGCGTTCAACAATCTTGCAGCATCTGCATTCTCCAACGTCGCGCACGAGGTTTGCCCCTGTGCCCAGTTTTGCAGTCGTCCAAGTAACCAGAGACATGTATGGGCGCGTCACTGTAACAAGGACAACTGCTGAATTGCCACTATATTCTGCAAACGTCCGCCATCCTAAACCTCTCATGCCACCGACATCATGTTGACCTTCGAATGCACTCCTCCTCCAGAAGTCCTTCCTCCTTTTCAGGACGACTATCTGGACTACTACTACGATGACTACCTGTATCCTGATGATCTTCTCTCCTCGCCTCAAGCCGCCTCACCTGAAGCCTCTCTTGATCCTGCCGCCGCTATGGGTCTTCTCCTCTTCTCTGACGCTCCAATCTTCTCCCGTGAAGAACTAAACCAGTTCATGCTCCGCAACTATGGTACCTCCATTGGTGGTGCCACCTCGCAGCAGACGATAACTTCCTCAGTAACCGCACCTTCTTCACCACAAAGCAAGCCTCCCTCCACAAATGAACCCGTATCACACTCGCCCTCCTCGCCTCCTGTCACCAAGACCATAGATCGCTACATTCCGCCTCCAAAATGCGCGCAGCTGTCATGTGATGACTCAGCCTCGGCTCCACCTACTCCCTCCACTACCTCCAATTCCAAGGTTTCCTGTGAGAAACTAGCACTTTCCAACACACTCGTTTCACTACCTGCTGAGAAACTCCTCCCCGTACCTGCATCCGCTCTGCCAAGCTCTCTTATTGAAATTTCCCCAGCAAACGTACCAGTGCAACCACCTGCCCCTGCAGTTCCTCCTGGGTTTTCCCAACCTGCATCCCCTTTTCCGGCATCTCAAGCTGACGCACCTCACTCAACAAGTTCTCCTCTCTTGTCCTCCTGCAATCAGCCAACCTCTCCATCTCCTCATTCGCCCAACTCCCTCAAAGATCCAACAGCTGACATCTCTGTAAATGCTCAAGTACCATCATGAGTTCATCTGTCATGCTCAGCTCCTTCAACCTTGACCCCTTCTGTACCTCACCTGCCATCCCCTTGCACATCATCCCTCAATCCTCCTACCACTTTCTACCTTGAACTCTCCACATTGTTAGCATGTCTGCTGCCAGTATCATCTTCACTCGAATCTTTTCTCCTTCCTCCAAACCTCCGGAGCACCTCACCCCCGCCTTCACCATTATGCAACTCCATCGAGACTGCCTCGCTACTGTCCCTAGCCTTTCACATTCTCTCTGAACTTCATTTTGACTCAACTCTTCCCTCGCACCTGCAAACACAGCATTCAACAGCGTGGATGAATGAACCCACTCCTCCAGCCACTTGTTTGTCCCTCCTACAGTTTCTCTGGATCATGTAGAAGAATTCCAACCTCCTCTCGTCTGGGGAAACGAACAGCGGTTACCCTTCCCATCCTCTCCTCAAGACGCAGTCGAATGCCCACCAGTCTTCTCATCCTCTCTGGGCAGCGGAAAAGCAACTGGCCTCCGTCCTTGGTTTCTTTCTTGCGAGCCGTGTGATCTTGAAGGGGGCTGTCCAAATTCTGCTCAAGACTCACACGGCTCAACCGGGCTCTTCTCTGTCTCCCTGGCATCATCCGACTATCCTCTGGACATCCACTCAGCGGGAAAAGGAAAAGCCAGCCCAGTCCCGGTTCACCTCCCGCGCCCTGCCACCCGAATGGCCCAAGTGGTGTGACCAATCAGACTTCTCCGGTCTGACCACCCGACCGTCCGAACTCACCACGACCAACGCCAACGGACCTCCAACGCCACCTGACGACCCGCAAGTTCTGCCGATAACAGTCCTGTTCCTTGGTCTGGTTATCATGGCTACAACCAAGGGTCGGCAGGAGAAGCACGTCCTCCACTCAACCGGGAAGGACCCCAAAGAGCACAAGATCGTGCGGAGCCGCACCGCGCCCTCGCACCGTGCAGACACAGAAGCTGCAGCAACAACACAATGGCGGCTCCGGCTTCACGTCTCGCACCATCCACCCTAATGGGTGTAGACACTTGTACTCTAAGCTCTAGGACTAGTACTAATAGCAGTGGGAGCCATGTACTCTATTTGCCTCAGTATATTCCTTCTCAGTTTCCTTCATCATCGTTTACTCATCACCGCGCATTGTCTCTCATCGCTCTTATCGCTCCAATCGTTTGCCTTCACTCAATCATCTACCTTGTCAGCAAAGCATTCCGGGCTCTTGGCCTCTCGCTTACGCTCAAGCCTTTGACCCACAATCAGCCGTGCCTCACAACCGATCCTTGAAGCTGTTGTCCGCTCCTCCTCCGCTGCGATACCCAAATCGCGGTGGCCATTCGCCCAATCCCTCCTCACATTTGGAATTCCACTTTTCATCATCCATCCTCAGCGCTTCATCACTTCCGCTTCTCGCGCAGTATTTTCTTACCCGCACACTTCTGTTCCTGCTGTGACGTCATCCTCCGTCAGTCTTCCGCACTTTTGTGGTATCTTCCGCACCACGTGTTTTCCTGTTATCCTGCTTGGTCCGCTGCTCACATTTTCCTGACAGTTTAAGGTACTTGGAT
Source organism: Penium margaritaceum (assembly GCA_023375785.1). Lineage (NCBI taxonomy): Eukaryota > Viridiplantae > Streptophyta > Zygnematophyceae > Desmidiales > Peniaceae > Penium > Penium margaritaceum. The sequence goes on along the minus strand of SZWC01002111.1, from coordinate 176,820 downwards.
ACATGTGTGGTCATGGTCAAGGGCACATGCCAACTTTGTTAAGGCATTGTGTACAATAGCCACACTGAGCCACCAGTATTCTACCTTGTCTATACTTGCAAGGTCATACCCAGTATATTTGCACTGTGATTGGATTCTCTGACCGTGGCTGGCTCTTGTTATGATTCATAGCCGTTTAAGGTACTTGGTAAACAGTGTGGTCATGGTCCGTGGCACATGTCAAGTTTGTCAAGGCATTGCGTACAATAGCCGTGCCAAGCCACCGGTTTCTTTCCTTGTTTATACCTGCAAGGACATGAATATTGTATGTAAAATGTGATTGGGCGCTCTATCTGTGGCTGACTCGTGTTACGATTCGTAGAAGTTAAAGCCACTTGGTAAACTTCGAGGGCATGGTCAGTGGCATATGCCAACTTTGTCAAGGCATTGCGCATAATAGCCACACCGAGCCACCAGTATTCTACCTTGTTTGTACCTGCAAGATCCTGCCTAGTACATCTGCACTATGATTGGACACTCTCACCGTGGCTGACTCGTGTTATGATTCATAGCCGCTTAAGGTACTTGGTAAACTTTGTGGTCATGGTCAATGGCCCATGCCAAATTTGTCATGGCATTGCGCACAAAAGCCACCCCAAGCCACCAGTATTCTACCTTGTTTGCACCTCCAAGATCATGCCTAGTACATCTGCACTGTGATTGGACACTCTGACCGTGGCTGCCTCGTGTTATGATCAATAGAAGTAAAAGTCACTTGGATACGTTCGTGGTCATGGTCAGTGGCACATGCCAACTTTGTCAAGGCATTGCGCACAATAGCCACACCAAGCCACCAGCATTCTACCTTTTTTGCACATGTAATGTCTTGCCCAGTATAGCTGCAATGTGAGTGGACACTATGACCGTGGCCAACTAGTGTGAGGATTCATAGTCGTTTAAGGTACTTGGTAAACTTTGTGGTTATGGTCTGTGGCCCATGCCAACTTTGTCAAGGCATTGCACACAACAGCCGTGCCAAGACACCGGTTTTTTACCCACTTTATACTTGCAAGTTCATCCCTAGTACATTTGATTTGTGATTGGGCACTCTGACTGTGGCTGACTCGTGTTACAATTCGTGGAAGTTAAAGTCAAGTGGTAAACTTTGTGGTCATGGTCAGTGGCACGTGCCAAATTTGTCAAGGCATTGCGCACAATAGCCGTGCCCAGACACCGGTAATTTACCCCGTTTATACCTGCAAGGTCATGCATGTGAGATGTACACTGTGATTGGGCACTCCGACTGTGGCTGACACGTGTTATACTTTAAAGAGGTTAAAGTCACTTTGTAGACTTTGTGGTCATGGTCAGTGGCACATGCCAAATTTGTCAAGGCACTGCGCACAATAGCCACACCGAGCCACCAGTATTCTACCTTGTTTATACCTGCAAGATCATGCACAGTACATATGCACTGTGATTGGACACTCTGACCGTGGCTGACTCGTGTTATAATTCATATCCGTTTAAGGTACTTGGTAAACTTTGTGGTCATGGTCAGTGCCACATGCCAACTTTGTCAAGGCATTGCGCGTAATAGCCGTGCCATGCCACAGGTTTTTTACCTTGTTTATACTTGCAAGGTCATTTCTAGTACATCTGAACTGTGATTGGACGCTCTGACCGTGGCTGACTCGTGTTACGATTCGCAGAAGTTAAAGTCACTTGGTAAACTTTGTGGTCATGGTCAGTGGCACATGCCAACGTTGTCAAGGCATAGCGCACAATAGCCACACCGAGCCACCAATATTCTACCTTGTTTATACCTGCAAGGTCATGCCCAATACGTCTGCACTGTGATTGGGCACTCTAACTGTGGCTGACTCGTGTTACGATTTGTAGAAGTTAAACTCACTTGGCAAACTTTGTGGTCATGGTCATTGGCACATGCCGATTTTGTCAAGGCATTGTGCACAATAGCCACACCGAGCCACCAGTATTCTACCTTGTTTAATCCTGCAAGACCATGACTAGTACATCTTCATTGTGACTGGACACTCTGACCGTGGCTGACTTGTGTTATGATCAATAGAAGTAAAATTCACTTGGATACATTTGTGGTCATGGTAAGTGACACGTGCCAACTTTATCAAGGCATTGCGCACAATAGCAATACCGAGCCACCAGTATTCTACCTTGTTTATACTTGTAAGGTCCTGCCCGGTTTACCTGCACTGTGATTGGACACTCTAGCCTTGGCTGACTCGTGTTATGATTCATAGCCGTTTGAGGTACTTGGTAAACTTTGTGGTCATGGTCAGTGGCACATGCCAACTTTGTCAAGGCATTGCGCACAATAGCTATGCCAAGACACCGGTTTTTGTCCTTGTTCATACCTGCAAGGTCATGCATATTAGATGTACGCTGTGATTGGGCACTCTGACCGTGGCTGGCTTGTGTTACAATTCGTAGAAGTTAGAGTCACTTTGTTAACTTTGTGGTCATGGTCTGTGGCACATGCCAACTTTGTCAAGGCATTGCGCACAATAGCCACACCGAGCCACCAGTATTATATCATGTTTATACGTGTAAGGTCATGTCATGTATATCTTCACTGTGATTGCACGCTCTGACCGTGGCTGATTCGTGTTATGATCAATAGAAGTAAATGTCACTTGGATACATTTGTCGTCATGGTCAATGGCACATGCCAACTTTGTCAAGGCATTGCGCACAATAGCCATGCCAAGCCACTGGTTTTTTACATTGTTTATAAATGCAACGTCATACATATTAGATGTGCACTGTGATTGGGCACTCTTACTGTGGCTGACTCGTGTTACAATTCATAGAAGTTAAAGTCACTTGGTAAACTTTGTCGTCATGGTCAGTGGCACATGCCAAATTTTTCAAAGTATTGCGCACAATAGCCACACCAAGCTACCAGTAGTTTACCTTGTTTGAACCTGCAAGATCATTCCAAGTACTTTTGCAATTTGATTGGACACTCTGACTGTGGCTGACTCGTGTTATAATAAAAAGAAGTAAACGTCACTTGGATACATTTGTGGTCATGGTATGTGGCACATGCCAACTTTGTCAAGGTATTGCACACAATAGCCACACCGATCCACCCGTATTATACCTTGTTTATACCTCTAACCGTGGCTGACTCGTGCCCAGTATATATGCACTGTGATTGGACACTCTGACCGTGGCTGTCTCGTGTTATGATTCATAGCCGTTTAAGGTACTTGGTAAACTTTGTGGTCATGGTCAGTGGCACATGCCAACTTTGTCAAGGCATTGCAGACAATAGCCACACAGAGTCTCCAGTATTCTACCTTGTTGGCAAGTGCAAGATCATGCCTAGTACATCTGCACTGTGATTGGACACTCTGACCGTGGCGGTCTCGTGTTATGATCAATATATGTAGAAGTCACTAGGATATATTTGTGGTCATGGTCAGTGGCACATGCCAATGTTTTCAAGGCATTCCACACAATAGCCACACCGAGCCACCAGTATTCTACCTTGTTTGCACCTGCAAGATCATGCCTAGGACATCTGCACTGTGATTGGACACTCTGACCTTGGTTGACTCGTGTCATGATTCATATCCGTTTAAGGTACTTGGTAAACTTTGTGGTCATGGTCAGTGCCACATGNCCACACAATAGCCACACCGAGCCACCAGTATTCTACCTTGTTTGCACCTGCAAGATCATGCCTAGTACATCTGCACTGTGATTGGACACTCTGACCTTGGTTGACTCGTGTCATGATTCATAGCCGTTTAAGGTACTTGGTAAACTTTGTGGTCATGGTCAGTGCCACATGTCAACTTTTTCAAGGCATTGCGCACAATAGCCGTGCCAAGCCACAGGTTTTTTACCTTGCTCATACCTAAAAGGTCATGCCTAGCACATCTTAACTGTGATTGGGCACTCTAACCGTGGCGGACTCGCGTTACGATTCCTATAAGTTAAAGTCAATTGGTAAACTTTGTGGTCATGGGCAGTGGCACATGCCAACTTTGTCAAGGCATTGCGCACAATAGCCACTCTGAGCCACCTGTATTGAACCTTGTTTGTAACTGTAAGATCATGCCTAGTACATCTGCACTCTGATTGGACACTCTGATTGTGGCTGACTCGTTTTATGATTCATAGCCGTTTAAGGTACTTGGTAAACTTTGTGGTCATGGTCAGTGGAACATGCCGACTTTGTCAAGGCATTGCGCACAATAGCCACACCGAGCCACCAGTATTCTACCTTTTTTGGACGTGCAAGACCATGCCTTGTACTACTGCATTGTGATTGGACACTCTGACCCTGGGTGACTCGTGTTATGATCAATAGAAGTAAAAGTCACTTGGAAACATTTGTGGTCATGTTCAGTGACATGTGCCAACTTTGTCAAGGCATTGCGCACAATAGCCACACGGAGCCACCACTATTCTACCTTGTTTATACCTGTAAGGTCATGCTCAGTATATATGAATTGTAAAGGACACTCTGACCGTGGCTGACTCGTGTTATGACTCATAGCCATTTTAATGTAGTTGGTAAACTTTGTGGTCATGGTCAGTGGCACGTGCCAACTTTGTAAATGCATTGTGCAGAATAGCAGTGCCAAGACACCGGTTTTTTACCCTTTTTATACCTGCAAGGTCATACATATTAGATTTGCACTGTGATTTGGCAATCCGACTGTGGCCAACACGTGTTACGATTTAAAGAAGTTAAAGTCACTTGGTAAACCTTGTGGTCATGGTCAGTGGCACATGCCAACTTTGTCAAGGCATTGCGCACAATAGGCACATTGAGCCACCAATATTCTACCTTGTTTATACCTGCAAGGTCATGCCTAGTATATCTGCACTGTGATTGGACACTCTGACGGTGACTGACTCATGTTATGATCTATAGAAGTAAAGGTCACTTGGATACATTTGTGGTCATGGTCTGTGGCTCATGCCAACTTTGTCAAGGCATTGTGCACAATAGCCGTGCCAAGACACCAGTATTCTACCTTGTTTGTACCTGCAAGATCATGCCCAGTACATCTGTACTGTGATTGGACACTCTGACGGTGGCTGACTCGTGTTATGGTCAATAGAAGTAAAAGTCACTTGGATACATTAGTGGTCATGGTCAGTGGCACATGCAGACTTTGCCGAGGCATTGCGCATAATAGCCACACCGAGCCACGAGTATTCTACCTTGTTTGTACCTGCAAGGTCATGCCCAGTATATCTGCAATGTGATTGGACACTCTGACCATGGCTGACTCGTATTATGATTCGTAGAAGTGAAAGTCAGTTGGTACACATTTATGGTCATGATCAGTGGCACATGCCATTTTTGTCAAGGCATTGCACACAATAGCCACACCGAGCTACCAGTATTCTACCTTGTTTGTACCTGCAAGGTCATGCCCAGTACCTCTGCACTGGGATTTGATACTCTCACCGTGGCTGACTTGTGTTATGATCAATACAAGTAAAAGTCACTTGGATACATTTGTGGTCATGGTCAGTGGCACATGCCAACTTTGTCAAGGAATTGGGTACAATAGCCACACCAAGCAACCAGTATTATACCTTGTGTATTCCTGCAAGGTCATGCCTAGTACATCTGCACTATGATTGGGCACTCTGACCGTGGATGACTCGTGTTATGATCAATAGAAGTAAGAGTCACTTGGATACATTTTTGGGCATGGTCAGTGGTACATGCCAGCTTTGTTAAGGCATTGCGCACAATAGCCACACCAAGCCACCAGTATTCTACCTTGTTTGTACCTGCAAGCCCATGCCAAATATATCTGTACTGTGATTGGACACTCTGACCGTGGCTGACACGTGTTCTGATTCATACTCGTTTCAGGTACTTGGTAAACTTTGTGGTCATGGTCGCTGGCACATGCCAACTTTGTCAAGGCATTGCGCACAATAGCCGTGCCAAGCCACCGGGTTTTACATTGCTTATACCTGTAAGGTCATGCCTAGTACATGTACACTGTGATTGGGTACTCTGACTGTGGCTGACTCGTGTTAGGATTCGTATAAGTTAAAGTCACTTGGTAAACACTGTGGTCATGGACATTGGCACATGCCAACTTTGTCAATGCATTGCGCACAATAGCCACACCGAACCACCAGTGTTCTACCTTTTCTGCACCTGCAAGATCATGCCTAGTACATCTGCACCGTGATTGGACACTCCGACCGTGGCTGACTCGTATTATGATCAATAGAAGTAAAAGTCACTTGGATACATTTGTGGTCATGGTCAGTGGCACATGCCAACTTTGTCCAGGCATTGTGCACAATAGCCACACCGAGCCACCAGTATCCTACATTGTTTGTACTTGCAAGATGCCTAGTATATCTGCACTATGATTGGACACCCTGACCGTGGCTGACCCGTGTTATGATCTGTATCCGTTTCAGGTACTTGGTAAACTATGTGGTCATGGTCAATGAAACATGCCAACTTTGTCAAGGCATTGCGCACAATTGCCGTGCCAAGCCACCGGTTTGTACCTTGTTTATACGTGCAAGAACATGCATATTAGATGTGTACTGTGATTGGGTACTCTGACCGTTGCTGACTCGTGTTATGATTCGTAGAAGTTTAAGTCACTTGGTAAACTTTGTGGTCATGGTCAGTGGCACATGCCAGCTTTGTCAATGCATTGCGCACAATAGCCACACCGACCCAACAGTATTCTACCTTGTTTGCACCTGGAAGATCATGCCTAGTACATTTGCACAGTGATTGGACACTTTGACCATGGCTGACTCGTGTTATGACCAAGAAAAGTAAAGGTTCTTGGATAGATTTGTGGTCATGGTTAGTGGCACATGCTAACATTGTGCACAATAGCCACACAGAGCCACCAGGATTCTACATTGTTTGCACCTGAAAGTTCATGCCTAGTACATCTGCAATGTGATTGGACACTCTGACGGTGGCTCACTTGTGTTATGATCAATAGAAGCAAAATTCACTTGGATACATTTGTGATCATGGTCAGTGGCACATGCCAACTTTGTCAAGGAATGGTGCACAATAGCCACACCGAGCCACCAGTATTATACCTTGTTTATACCTGTAAGGTCATGTCTAGTATATCTGCACTGTGACTGGACACTCTGACTGTGGCTGACTCATGTTATGATTCATAGCCGTTTAAGGTACTTGGTAAACCTTGTGGTCATAGTCAGTGGCACATGCCAACTTTTTCAAGGCATTGCGCACAATAGCCGTTCCAAGCCACCGGTTTTTTACCTTGTTGGTACCTGCAAGGTCATGCGTATTAGATGTGCGCTGTGATTGGACACTCTGACAGAGGCTGACTCGTGTTATGATTCATAGCCGTTTAAAGTACTTGGTAAACTTTGTGGTCATGATCAGTGGCACATGCCAACTTTATGAAGGCATTGCGCACAATAGCCATGCCAAGCCACCATTATTCTACCTTGTTTATACATGTAAGGTCATGCCTAGTACATATGAACTGTGATTGGACACTCTGACCATGGCTGAATCAATGTTACGAATCGAATAAGTTAAAGGTACTTGGTAAACTTTGTGGTCATGGTCAGTGGCACATGCCACCTTTGTCAAGGCATTGCGCACAATAGCCACACCGAGCCACCAGTATTCTACCTTGTTTGTACCTGCAAGGTCATGCCCAATATATCTGCACTGTGATTGGACACTCTGACTGTGGCTGACTCGTGTTATGATTTGTAGCCAGTTAAGGTACTTGGTATACTTTGTGGTCATGGTCAGTGGCACACGCCAACTTTGTCAAGGCATTGCGCACAATAGCCTTGCCAATCCACCGGTTTGCCACCTTGTTTAAACCTGCAAGATCATGCATATTAGATGTGCGCTGTGACTGGACACTCTAACCGTGGCTGACTCGTGTTATGATTCATAGCCGTTTAAGGTACTTGGTAAACTGTTTGGTCATGGTCAGTGGCACATGCCAATTTTGTCAAGGCAACACGCACAATAGCCATGCCAAGCCACCAGTATTCTACGTTTTTTATACCTGCAAGGTCATGCCTAGTGCATCTGAACTGTGATTGGACACTCTAACCGTGGCTGACTTGTGTTACAATTCGTATAAGTTAATGTCACTTGGTAAACTTTGTGTTCATGGTCAGTGGCACATGCCAACTTTGTCAAGGCATTGCGCACAATAGCCACACCGAGCCACCAGTATTCTACCTTGTTTGAACCTGCAAGATCATGCCTATTACATCTGCACTCTGATTGAACACTCTGACCGTGGCTGACTCGTGTTATGATTCGTAGTCGTTTAAGGTACTTGGTAAACTTTGTGGTCATGGTCAGTGGCACATGCCAACTCTGTAAAGACATTGCGCACAATAGCCACACTGAGCCACAAGTACTTAACCTTGTTTGCACCTGCAAGATCATGCCTAGTAAATCTGCACTGTTATTGGACACTCTGGTCGTGGCTGACTCATGTTCTGTTTCATAGCCCTTTAAGGTACTTGGTAAACGTTGTGGTCATGGTCAGTGGCACATGCCAACTTTGTCAAGGCATTGCGCACAACAGCCGTGCCATGCCACCGGTTTTTTGCCCTGTTTATACCTGCAAGGTCATGCCCCGTATATCCGCACTGTCATTGGACGCTCTGACCGTGGCTGACTCGTGTTATGATTCATAACCGTTTAAGGTACTTGGTAAACTTTGTGGTCATGGTCAGTGGCACATGCCAACTTTGTCAAGGCATTGCGCCCAATAGCCACACATAGCCACCTGTGTTCTACCTTGTTTGTACCTGCAAGATCATTCCGAGAACATCTGCAATGTGATTAAACACTGTGATCGTGGCTGACTCGTGTTACGATCAACAGAAGTAAAAGTCACTTTAAAACACTTGTGGTCATGGTCAGTGGCACATGCCAGCTTCGTCAAGGCATTGCGCACAACAGCCACACCAAGCCACCAATATTCTACCTTGTTTACACCTGCAAGGTCATGCCCAGAATATCTGCACTGTGATTGGACACTCTGACCGTGGCTGACTCGTGTTATGATTCATAGCCGTTTAAGGTACTTGGTAAAGTTCGTGGTCATGGTCAGTGGCACATGCCAACTTTGTCGAGGCATTGCGCAAAATAGCATTGCCAAGCCACCGGTTTTTTACCTTGTTCATACCTGCAGGTCATGCCTAGTACATCTTAACTATGATTGGGCACTCTGACCGTGGCTGACTCCTGTTACGATCCGTAGAAGTTAAAGTCACCTGGTAAACTTTGTGGTCATGGTCAGTGGCACATGCCGAATTTGTCAAGGCATTGCGCACGTTAGCAACACGGAGCCACCAGTATTCTACCTTGTTTGAACCTGCAAGATCATTCCTAGTACATCTGCAATGTGATTGGATACTCTGACCGTGGCTGACTTGCGTTATGATCAATAGAGGTAAAAGTCACTTGGATACATTAGTGGTCATGGTCAGTGGCACATGCAAACTTTGCCAAGGAATTGCACACAATAGCCACACCGAGCAACCAGTATCCTACCTTGTTTGCACCTGCAAGATCATGCCTAGTACATCTGCACTGTGATTGGACACTCTGACCGTGGCTGACTCGTTGTATGATCAATAGACGTAAAAGTCACTTGGATACATTTGTGGTCATGGTCAGTGGCACATGCCAACTTTGTCAAGGCATTGCGCACACTAGCCACACAGAGCCACCAATATTCTACCTTGTTTATACCTGCAAGGTCATGCCCAGTATATGTGCACTGTGATTGGACACTCTGACCGTGGCTGACTCGTGTTGTGATTCATAGCCGTTTAAGGTACTTCATAAACTTTGTGGTCATGGTCAGAAGCACATGCCAACTTTGTCAAGGCATTCCGCACAATAGCCGTGCCAAGCCACCGGTTTTTTTACCTTGTTTATATCTGTAAGATCATGCCTAGTATATATGCACTTTGATTGGACCCTCTAACCGTGGCTGACTTGTGTTATGATCAATAGAAGTAGAAGTCACTTTGATACATTTGTGGTCATGGTCAGTGGCACATGCCACCTTTGCCAAGGCATTGCGCACAATAGCCACATCGAGCCACCAGTAGTCTACCTTGTTTGAACCTGCAAGATCATGCCTAATACATTTGCACTGTGATTTGACACTCTGACCGTGGCTGACTCGTGATATGATTCATAGCCGTTTAAGGTATTGCACACAATAGCCACACCAAGCCACCGGTATTCTACCTTGTTTATACTTGTAAGGTCATGCCCAATATATCTGCACTGTGAGTGGACACTCTGCCTGTGGCTGACTTGAGTTATGATTCATAGCCGTTTAAGGTACTTGGTAAACTTTGTGGTCATGGTCGGTGGCACATGCCAACTTTGCCAAGGCCTTGCGCACAATAGCCACACCGAGGAACCAGTAGTCTACCTTGTTTGTACGTGCAAGATCATTCCGAGTACATCTGCACTGTGATTAAACACTCTGATCGTGGCTGACTCGTGTTACGATCAATAGAAGTAAGAGTCACTTTAAAACACTTATGGTCATGGTCAGTGGCACATGCCAGCTTTGTCAAGGCATTGCGCACAACAGCCACACCAAGCCACCAGTATTCTACCTTGTTTACACCTGTAAGGTCATGCCCAGAATATCTGCACTGTGATTGGACACTCTGACCGTGGCTGACTCGTGTTATGATTCATAACCGTTTAAGGTACTTGGTAAAGTTTCTGGTCATGGTCAGTGGCACATGCCAACTTTGTCAAGGAATTGCGCACAATAGCCTTGCCAAGCCACCGGTTTTTTACATTGTTCATACCTGCAGGTCATGCCTAGTACATCTGAACTATGATTGGGTACTCTGACCATGGCTGACTCGTGTTACGATCCGTAGAAGTTAAAGTCAACTGGTAAACTTTGTGGTCATGGTCAGTGGCACATGCAACATTTGTCAAGGCATTGCGCACGTTAGCAACACGGAGCCACCAGTATTCTACCTTGTTTGTACCTGCAAGATCATGCCTAGTACATCTGCACTGTGATTGGATACTCTGACCGTGGCTGACTTGTGTTATGATCAATAAAAGTCACTTGGATACATTAGTGGTCATTGTCAGTGGCACATGCAAACTTTGTCAAGGAGTTGCGCACAATAGCCACACCGAGCAACCAGAATTCTACCTTGTTTGCACCTACAATATCATGCCTAGTACATCTGCACTTTGACTGGACACTCTGACCATGGGTGACTCGTGTTATGCTTCATATAAGTTAAAGTCACTTGGTAAACTTTGTGGTCATGGCCAGTGGCACATACCAACTTTGTCAAGGCATTGCGCACAATAGCCACACCGAGCCACCAGTATTCTACCTTTTTTGAACCTGCAAGATCATTCCTAGTATATTTGCATTGTGATTGGACACTCTGACCGTGGCTGACTGGTTGTATGATCAATAGACGTAAAAGTCACTTGGATACATTTGTGGTCATGGTCAGTGGCACATGCCAACTTTGTCAAGGCATTGCGCACACTAGCCGCACCGAGCCACCAATATTCTACCTTGTTTATACCTGCAAGGTCATGCCTAGTATATGTGCACTCTGATTGGACACTCTGACCGTGGCTGACTTGTGTTATGATCAATAAAAGTCACTTGGATACATTTGTGGTCATGGTCAGTGGCACATGCCAACTTTGTCAAGGCATTGCGCACACTAGCCACACCGAGCCACCAATATTCTACCTTGTTTATACCTGCAAGGTCATGCCCAGTATATGTGCACTGTGATTGGACACTCTGACCGTGGCTGACTCGTGTTGTGATTCATAGCCGTTTAAGGTACTTGATAAACTTCGTGGTCATGGTCAGTGGCACATGCCAACTTGGTCAAGGCATTGCGCACAATAGCCGTGCCAAGACACCGGTTTTTTACCTTGTTTATATCTGTAAGATCATGCCTAGTATATATGCACTTTGATTGGACCCTCTAACCATGGCTGACTTGTGTTATGATCAATAGAAGTAGAAGTCACTTTGATACATTTGTGGTCATGGTCAGTGGCACATGCCACCGTTGCCAAGGCATTGCGCACAATAGCCACATCGAGCCACCAGTACTCTACCTTGTTTGAATCTGCAAGATCATGCCTAATACATTTGCACTGTGATTGGACACTCTGACCATGGCTGACTCGTGATATGATTCATAGCCGTTTAAGGTACCTGGTAATCTTCAGGTCATGGTCATTGGCACATGCCAACTTTGTCAAGGCATTGCGCACAATAGCCACGCATAGCCACGAGTATTCTGCATTTTTTGCACCTGCAAGATAATGCATAGTACATGTTCACTGTGATTGGACACTCTGACCGTGGCTGACTCGTGTTATGGTCAATAGAAGTAAATGTCACTTGGATACATTTGTGGTCATGGTCAGTGGCACATGCCAACTTTGTCAAGGCATTGTGCACAATAGCCACACCGAGCCACCATTATTCTCCCTTGTTTATACCTGCAAGGTCATGCCCAGTATATCTGCACTTTGATTGGACACCTGACCGTGGCTGACTCGTGTTATGATCAGTAGAAGTAAAATTCACTTTGATACATTTGAGGTCATGGTCGGTGGCACATGCCAACTTTGTCAATCCATTGCACACAATAGCCACACCGAGCCACCAGTATTCTACCTTGTCTATACTTGTAAGGTCATGCCCAATATGTCTTCACTGTGATTGGACACTCTGCCTGTGGCTGACTTGTGTTATGATTCATAGCCGTTTAAGGTACTTGGTAAACTTTGTGGTCATGGTCAGTGGCACATGCCAACTTTGTCAAGGTCATGCGCACAATAGCCACACCGAGCCACCAGTATTCTACCTTGTTTGTATCTGCAAGATCATGCCTAGTACATCTGCACTGTGATTGGACACTCTTACTATGGCCGACTCGTGTTATGATCAAGAGAAGTAAAAGTCACTCGGATACATTTGTGGTCATGGTCAGTGGCACATGCCAACTTTGTCAAAGCATTGTGCACAATAGCCACACCGGGCCAACACCAATGTACCTCGTTTATACCTGCAAGGTCATGCCCAGTATATGTGCACTGTGATTGGACAATCTGATTGTGGCTGACTCGTGTTACGATTCATAGCTGTTTAAGGTACTTGGTAAACTTTGTGGTCATGGTCAGTGGCACATGCCAACTTTGTCAAGGCATTCCACACAATAGCCGTGCCAAGCCACCGGTTTTTTACCCTGTTTATATCTGCAAGGTCATGCGTATTAGATGTTCACTGTGATTGGGTACTATGACCGTGGCTGACTCGTGTTATGACCAATAGAAGTAAATGTCAGTTTGATACATTTGTGGTCATGGTCAGTGGTACCCGCCAACTTTGTAAAGGCATTGCGCACAATAGCCACACCGAGCCACCAGTACTCTGCCTTGTTTGTACTGGCAAGGTCATGCCCATTTTATGTTCACTGTGATTGGACACTCTGACCATGGCTGTCTTGTGTTATGTTTCGTAGAAATTAAAGTCACTTGGTAAACTTTGTGGTCATGGTCAGTGGCACATGCCAACTTTGTCAAGGATTTGCGCACAATAGCCTCGCCGAGCCACCAGTATTGTACCTTGTTTACACCAGAACGATCATGCCTACTATATCAGCACTATGAGTGGACACTCAGACCGTGGCTGACTCGTGTTATGATTCATGGCCATGAAAGGTACTTGGTAAACTTTGTGGTCATGGTCAGTGGCACATGCCAACTTTGTCAAGGCATTGCGCACAGTAGCCGTGCAAATTCACTGGTTTTTTACCTTGTTTATACCTGCAATGTCATGCTTATTATATGTGCATAGAGATTGGGCACTCTGACCGTGGCTGACTCTAGTTACGATTCTTAGAAGTTAAAGTCACATGGTAAACTTTGTGGTCATGGTCAGTGGCACATGCCAACTTTGTCAAGGCATTGCGCACAATAGCCACACCGAGCCACCAGTATTGTACCTTGTTTACACCTGCAAGATCATGCCTAGTATATGTGCACTGTGATTGGACACTCTGACCGTGGCTGACTCGTGTTATGGTCAATAGAAGTAAATGTCACTTGGATACATTTGTGGTCATGGTCAGTGGCACATGCCAACTTTGTCAAGGCATTGCGCACAGTAGCCGTGCAAATTCACTGGTTTTTTACCTTGTTTATACCTGCAATGTCATGCTTATTATATGTGCATAGAGATTGGGCACTCTGACCGTGGCTGACTCTAGTTACGATTCTTAGAAGTTAAAGTCACATGGTAAACTTTGTGGTCATGGTCAGTGGCACATGCCAACTTTGTCAAGGCATTGCGCACAATAGCCACACTGAGCCACCAGCATTTGACCTTGTATGAACCTGTAAGTTATTGCCTAGTCCATCTACACTGTTATTGGAAACTCTGATTGTGGCTGACTCGTGTTATGATTCGTAGAAGGTAAGGTCACTTGGTAAACTTTATGGTCATGGTAAGTGGCACACGCCATTTTTGTCAATGCATTGCGCACAATAGCCACACCGAGCCACCAGTATTGTACCTTGTTTACACCTGCAAGATCATGCCTGGTATATGTGCACTGTGATTGGACACTCTGACCGTGGCTGACTTGTGTTATGATTCATAGCCGTTTAAGGTACTTGGTAAACTTAGCGGTCATTGTCAGTGGCACATGCCAACTTTGTCAATGCATTGCGCACAATAGCCGTGCGAAGCCACCGGGTTTTTACCTTGTTTATACCTGTAAGGCAATCCATATTAGATGTGCACTGTGATTGGGCACTTTGACCGTGGCCAACTCGTGTTATGATTCGTAGAAGTTAACGTCACTTGGTAAACTTTGTGGTCGTGGTCAGTGGCACATGCCAACTTTGACAAGGCATTGCGCACAATAGCCACACCAAGCCACCAGTATTCTACCTTGTTTATAAGTGCAAGAGCATGCCCAGTACAATAGCACTGTGATTGGACACTCGGACCGTGGCTGACTTGTGTTATGATCAATAGAAGTAAAAGTCACTGGGATACATTTATGGTCATGGTCAGTGGCACATGCCAACTTTGTCAAGGCATTGCCCATAACAGCCACACCAAGCGACTAGTATTATACCTTGTTTGCACCTGCAAGATCATGGGTATTATATCTGCACTGTGATTGGTCACTCTGACCGTGACTGACTCGTGTTTTCATCAATAGAAGTAAAAGTCACGTGGATACATTTGTGGTCATGGTCAGTGTCACATGCCAACTTTGTCATGGTATTGCGCACAATAGCCACACCGAACCACCAGTATTCTACCTTGCTTGAACCTGCAAGATCACGCCTGGTACATCTGCACTGTAATCGGACACTCCGACCGTAACTGACTCGTGTTATGATCAATAGACGTAAAAGTCACTTGGATACATTTGCGGTCATGGTCAGTGGCATATGCCAGCTTTGTCAAGGCAGTGCGCACAATAGCCACACCGAGCCACGAGTATTATACCTTCTTTACACCTGCAAGGTCATGCCCAGTATATCTTCACTGTGATTGGACACTCTGACGGTGGCTGACACGTGTTATGATTCATAGCCGGTTTAGGTACTTGGTAAACTTTGTGGTCATGATCAGTGGCACATGCCAACATTGTCAAGGCATTGCGCACAATGGCCGTGCCAATACACTGGTTTTTACCCTTTTTATACCTACAAGGTCATGCATAGTAAATCTGAACTGTGACCGGGCACTCTGGCCATGGCTGACTCGTGTTACGATTCGTAGAAATAAAAGTCACTTGGTGAACTTTGTGGTCATGGTCAGTGGCACATGCCAACTTTGTCAATGCATTACGCACAATAACCACACCGAGCCATCAGTATTCTACCTTGTTTGTACCTTCAAGGTCATGCCTAGTACATTTGCACCGTGATTGGGCACTCTGACCGTGGCAGACTCGTGTTGTGATCAATAGAATTAAAAGTAACTTGGATACATTTGTGGTCATGGTCAGTGGCACATGCCAACTTTTTCAAGGCATTGCGCACAATAGCCACACAGAGCCACCAGTATTCCGCCTTGTTTTTATCTGCAAGATCATGCCTAGTACATCTGAACTGTGATTGGACAATCTGACCGTGGCTGACTCGTGTTATGATTCATAGCCGTTTAAGGTACTTGGTAAACTTTGCGGTCATGGTCAGTGGCACATGCCAATTTTGTCAAGGCAATACGCATAATAGCCATGCCAAGCCACCAGTGTTCTACAATTTTTATACCTGCAAGGTCGTGCCTAGAACATCTGAACTGTGATTGGACACTCTCGCCGTTGCTGACTCGTGTTATGATTCGTATAAGTTAATGTCACTTGGTAAACTTTGTGGTCATGGTCAGTGGCACATGCCAAATTTGTCAAGGTACTGCGCACTATAGCCACACCAAGCCACCATTATTCTACCTTGTTTGAACCTGCAAGATCATGCCTATTACATCTGCACTGTGATTGAACACTCTGACCGTGGCTGACTCGTGTTATGATTCGTAGTGGTTTAAGGTACTTGGTAAACTTTGTGGTCATGGTCAGTGGCACATGCCAACTCTGTCTAGGCATTGCGCACAATAGCCACACCGAGCCACCAGTACTGAACCTTGTTTGCACCTGCAAGATCATGCCTAGTAAATCTGCACTGTTATTGGACACTCTGGTCGTGGCTGACTCATGTTATGTTTCATAGCCGTTTAAGGTACTTGGTAAACGTTGTGGTCATGGTCAGTGGCACATGCCAACTTTGTCAAGGCATTGCGCACAA
>SZWC01002111.1:129988-152603 GCA_023375785.1 Penium margaritaceum | reverse complement strand
GACCTTCAGTCAGTAGTAGCACGGTGTGGCTACCATGCACAATGACCGACCAAAGTAGGCATATGTACTGCCTTTGACCAAAGAAATCCGCTTTGTGTGGTCAACGCTGGTAACTCATAATACGAGTCACAAATGGTCAGAGGGGAAACAATGGTTTGGGAATACCAAGTATCACATAGCAAGCACAAGGGGCTTCAATAAGTTGTGGCACGGTGTGGAGACCATGCATGATGACCAACCAAAGAAGGCATATGTCACTGACCATGACCAAATTATGTCACTAAGCGTGGTAAACTTTGACAACTCATAACATGGGTAAAAGATGATCAGGGTAGAAGGTAATGGTTTGTCATTACTAGTTATTGACAAGCAAGTACAAATACCTTCAATATGTAGCGGCACAATGTGGCTTCAATGCACAATGACCAACCAAAGTATGCATATGTCACAAACCATGACAAAATGAAGTTCACAGTGTGTGGTCAACGCTGAAAACGCATAACATGAGTCACAAATGGTAAGAGGGGAAATTAATGGTCTGGGAACACTAGTTATCAAATAGCAAGTACAAAGAACTTCAATAAGCAGTGGCAGGGTATAGCTAGCGTGCATAGTGACCAACCAAATGATGCATACGTCACTGACTGAGACCGAATAAGTCCACTGTGTGTGGTCCACATTGACAACTCGTAACACGAGACACAAATGGTCAGAGGGAGAGACAATGGTTTACAAAGCCTTTGTATTGACTAGAAAGGAAAATTAACTTCAACACGCAGTTGCACGGTGTGGCTAATATGCACACCAAAGAACCAGACTAGGCATATGTCAGATGATGTCCAGAGATTTTCAATATGGGTGGTCAACGTTGACCAACCATAACACGAGTCACAAACGGTCAGGAGATGAAACGAGGCTATGGAAATATCGGTTCTCAACTACCAAGTACAACGACCTTCAGTCAGTAGTAGCACGGTGTGGCTACTGTGTGCAATGACCGGCCAAAGTAGGCATATGTACTGCCTTCGACCGGAGAAATCCGCTGTGTGTGGTCAACTTTGACAACTCATAATATGAGTCACAAATGGTCAGAGGTGGAAAGAATGGTTTGGGAACACCAAGTATCAAATAGCAAGCACAAGGGGCTTCAATACGTTGTGGCACGGTGTGGAGGCCATGGACAATGACCAACCAAAGTAGTCATATGTCACCGACCATGACCAAATATTGTCACTATGTGTGGTAAACTTTGACAACTCATAACACGAGTCACAAGTGGTCAGGGTTGAAGATAATGGTTTGTGAATGCTAGTTATCGACTCGCAAGTACAAATACCTTCAATATGTAGTGGCACAATGTGGCTTCAATGTACAGTGACCAACCAATGGATGCATATGTCACGAACCACGACCAACAAATTTCACTTCATGTGGTAAACGTTGAAAACGCATAACATGAGTCACAAATGGTCAGAGGGGAAAACAATGGGTTGGGAACACTAGTTATGAACTAGCAAGTCAAAAGACCTTCAACAAGTAGTGGCACAGTATGGCTAGCATGCACAATGACTAAACAAAGGATGCATACGTCACTGAATACGACCGAACAAGTCCACTATGTGTGGTCAATATTGACATCTCATGACACGACTCACAAATGGTCAGAGGGAGAGACAATGGTTAGGGAATCCTGTGTATTGACTAGAAAGGACAAAGAACTTCAATACATGGTGGCACGTTGTGGCTAATATGCACACCAAACAACCAAACTAGGCATATGTGAGATGATGTCCAGAGAATTTCAATATGGGTGGTTAACGTTGACCAACCATAACACGAGTCACAAACGGTCAGGAGAAGAAACAATGCCATGGGAATATCGGTTATCAACTACCAAGTACAAATAGCTTCAGTCATTAGTAGCACGGTGTGGCTACCATGCACAATGACCGACCAAAGTAGGCATATGTACTGCCTTTGACCAAAGAAATCCGCTTTGTGTGGTCAACGCTGGCAACTCATAATACGAGTCACAAATGGTCAGAGGGAGAGACAATGGTTTAAGAAGCCTATGTATTGACTAGAAAGGACACATAACTTCAACACGCAGTGGCACGGTGTGGCTAATATGCTCACCAAACAACCAGACTAGGCATATGTCAGATTATGTCCAGAGAATTTAAATATGGGTGGTCAACGTTGACCAACAATAACACGAGTCACAAACAGTCAAGAGATGAAACAATGATATGGAAATATCGGTTATCAACTACCAAGTACAACGACATTCAGTCAGTAGTAGCACGGTGTGGCTACCATGCACAATGACCGACCAAAGTAGGCATATGTACTGCCTTTGACCAAAGAAATCCGCTTTGTGTGGTCAACGCTGGCAACTCATAATACGAGCCACAAATGGTAAGAGGGGGAAACGATGGTTTGGGAATACCAAGTATCACATAGCAAGCACAAGGGGCTTCAATAAGTTGTGGCACGGTGTGGAGACCATGCACGATGACCAACCAAAGTAGGCACATGTCACTGACCATGACCGAATAATGTCAATAAGCGTGGTAAACTTTGACAACCCATAACATGGGTCACAAATGGTCAGGGTGGAAGGTAATGGTTTGTGATTACTAGTTATTGAATAGCAAGTACAAATACCTTCAACATGTAGTGGAACAATGTGGCCTCAATGCACAGTGACCAACCAAAGTATGCATATGTCACAAACCATGACCAAAAGAATTTCAGTATGTGGTCAATGTTGAAAACGCATAACATGAGTCACGAATGGTCAGAGGGGGAAACAATGGTCTGGGGAACACTAGTGATCAACTGGCAAGTACAAAGACCTTCAACAAGCAGTGGCACGGTATGGCTAGCGTGCACAGTGACCAACCAAAGGATGCATACGTCACTGACTGAGACCGAATAAGTTCACTATGTGTGGTCAACATTGACAACTCGTAACACGAGTCACAAATGGTAAGAGGGAGAGACAATGGTTTACAAAGCCTATGTACTGACTAGAAAGGACAAAATACTTCAACACGCAGTGGCACGGTGTGGCTAATATGCACACCAAACAACCAGACTAGGCATATGTCAGATGATGTCCAGAGATTTTCAATATGGGTGGTCAACGTTGACCAACCATAACACGAGTCACAAACGGTCAGGAGATGAAACAATGCTATGGAAATATCGGTTCTCAACTACCAAGTACAACGACCTTCAGTCAGTAGTAGCACGGTGTGGCTACCATGCACAATGACCGACCAAAGTAAGCATATGTACTGCCGTTGAACGAAGAAATCCACTGTGCGTGGTCAACGTTGACAACTCATAATACGAGTCACAAATGGTCAGAGGGGGAAAGAATGGTTTGGGAACACCAAGTATCAAATAGCAAGGACAAGGGGCTTCAATACATTGTGGCACGGTGTGGAGGCCATGCACGATGACCAACCAAAGTAGGCATATGTCACTGACCATGACCAAATACTGTCACTGTGTGTGGTAATCTTTGACAACTCAGAAAACGAGTCACAAATGGTCAGGGTGGAAGATAATGGTCTGGGAATACTAGTTATCGACAAGCAAGTACAAATACCTTCAATATGTAGTGGCACAATGTGGCTTCAATGCACAATGACCAACCAAAGTATGCATATGTCACGAACAATGACCAACAAATTTCACTCCATGTGGTAAACGTTGAAAACGCATAACACGAGTCACAGATGGGCAGAGGGGAAAACAATGGGTTGGGAACACTAGTTATCAACTAGCAAGTCCAAAGACCATCAACAAGTAGTGGCATGGTATGGCCAGCGTGCACAATAACCAATCAAAGGATGCATACGTCACTGCATATGACCGAAGAAGTCCACTATGTGTGGTCAACATTGACATCTCATAACACGAGTCACAAATGGTCTGAGGGAGGGACAATGGTTTGGGAAGCCTATGTATGGACTAGAAAGGACAAAGAACTTTTATACGTAGTGGCACGGTGTGGCTAATATGCACACCAAACAATCAAACAAGGCATATGTCACTGATCATGACCAGAGAAGTTCAATATGGGTGGTCAACGTTGACCAACCATAACACGAGTCACAAACGGTCAGGAGACGAAACAATGCTATGGAAATATCGGTTCTCAACTACCAAGTACAACGACCTTCAGTGAGTAGTAGCACGGTGTGGCTACCATGCACAATGACCGACCAAAGTAGGCATGTGTACTGCCTCTGACCAAAGAAATCGACTGTGTGTGGTCAACGTTGACAACTCAAAATACGAGTCAAAAATGGTCAGTGGGGGAAACAATGGTTTGGGAACACCAAGTATCAAATAGCAAGCACAAGGGGCTTCAATACGCTGTGGCACGGTGTGGAGACAATGCACGATGACCAACCAAAGTAGGCATATGTCACTGACCATGATCAAATAATGTCAGTAAGTGTGGTAAACTTTGACACCTTATAACACGAGTCACAAATGGGCAGGGTGGACGGTAATGGTTTGTGAATACTAGTTATCGACTAGCAAGTACAAATACCTTCAATATGTAGTGGCACAATGTGGCTTCAATGCACTGTGACCAACCAAAGTATGCATATGTCACGAACCATGACCAACAAATTTCACTTCATGTGGTAAATTTTGACAATGCATAACACGAGTTACAAATGGTCAGAGGGGAAAAAAATGGGTTGGGAACACTAGTTATCAACTAGCAAGTCCAAAGACCTTCAACAAGTAGTTGCACAGTATGGCTAGCGTGCACACTGACCAACCAAAGCATGCATACGTCACTAAATACGTCGGAAGAAGTCCACTATGTGTGGTCAACATTGACATCTCATAACACGAGTTGCAAATGATCAGAGGGAGAGACAATGGTTTGGGAAGCCTATGTATTGACTAGAAACGACAAATAACTTCAATACGTAGTGGCACAGTGTGGCTAATATGCACACCGAACAACCAAACTAGGCATATGTCACTGATCATGACCAGAGAATTTCAATATGGGTGGTCAACGTTGACCAACCATAACACGAGTGACAAACGGTCAGGAGATGAAACAATGCTATGCGAATATTGGTTCTCAACTACCAAGTACAATGACCTTCAGTCAATAGTAGCACAGTGTGGCTACCATGCACAATGACCAAACAAAGTAGGCATATGTACTGCCTTTGACCAAAGAGATCCGCTGTGTGTGGTCAACGTTGACAACTCATAATACGAGTCACAAATGGCCAGTGGGGGAAACAATGGTTTGGGAACGCCAAGTATCAAATAGCAAGCACAAGGGGCTTCAATACGATGTGGCACGATGTGGAGACCATGCACGATGACCAACCAAAGTAGGCATATGTCACTGACCATGACCAAATAATGTCACTAAGTGTGGTAAACTTTGACACCTTATAAAAAGAGTCACAAATGGGCAGGGTGGACGGTAATGGCTAGTGAATACTAGTTATGGACTAGCCAGTACAAATACCTTCAATATGTAGTAGCACAATGTGGCTTCAATGCACAGTGACCAACCAAAGTATGCATATGTCACTAACCATGACCAACACATTTCACTTCATATGGTCAACGTTGAAAACGCATAACACGAGTCACAAATGGTCAGAGGGGGAAACAATGGTTTCAAAACGCTATGTATCTTCTAGCAAGTACAAATATCTTTCGTATGTATTGGCACGGTGGGGCTACCGTGTACAATGACCTATCCAAGTAGGCATACATCACTGCTCATGACCAAAGAGGTTTTGTGTGTGTGGTCAATAATCACACATCACACTACAAGTAAAGAATGGGCAGATGGAGAAACAATGGTTTGGGAATACTTGGTATTGACTAGCAAATACAAAGACCTTTGATAAGTTGTGGCACGGTGTAGCTACCATGCACATTGACCAACCAAAGCATTCTTGTGTCACTGACAATCATAAAAATAGTTTCACTGTGTGTTGTCAACTTTCCTTCTTACGGCTGGTCAATTGGAGCAATGGTTGAGAGGTTATTCAAGGTCAATTTTGCAAACTTTGAAATTCCGTCTACATCAAATTTTTATGAATAAACTAACTTTGTTATCATTCATAATTTTGAAAACTACCCTCTAATATTACACCCCCTTATTTTATGTCCTTTACCCATAGGAACCCTTACAATGTCAGTTGGACATCATATGAACACCGTGCGAGTTGGCTTAGTGCTTATAGAGCTAGATTCTGGAGCGATAGGTTCTAGGTTTGAATCCTCGTACGTGCAATATAGAATAGGCTCGCGTCCTGGGGGGGGGGGGGGCGGCCGTGTTGTGATACCTCAACTCTACCTTTGAGCCTATGCCATGGGGGGTAGGGGGTGTCATAATGCGGTCACAAATCCGTCATCCAGGTCGTCCACGGAACATCCATATAAGGGGGGTGGGAGGGAGTATTCCAGTGAAGGCACCTACGCGTAACAAATGAACAAAAACCGACCTGGTGTCAAAGGGAGAAACCTTTTGCTATTTATGGATTAGCAAGTGCAAAGCCTTTCAACAAGTAGTGGAACAGTGTGGCTATCATGCACAATGACAAACCAGATTAGGCATGTGCCACTTACCATGATCAAAGAATTTTACTATGTGTGGTCAACATTGACAACCCATAATATGGGTCACAATTTGTCAGAGGGGGAAACAATGGAGTGGGAATACTAGATGCCAACTACCAAGTACAACAACCTTCAGTCAGTAGTAGCACGGTGTGGCTACCATGCACAATGACCGACCAAAGTAGGCATATGTACTGCCTTTGACCAAAAAAATCTGCTATGTGTGGTGAACGCTGGCAGCTCGTAATACGAGTCACAAATCGTCAGAGGGGGAAACAATGGTTTGGGAACACCAAGTATCACATAGCAAGCACAAGGGGCTTCAATACGTCGTGGCACGGTGAAGAGGCCATGCACCATGACCAACCAAAGTAGGCATATGTCACTGACCATGACCAAATACTGTCACTAAGTGTGGTAAACGTTGACAACTCATACTACGGGTCACAAATGGTCAGGGTGGAAGGTAATGGTTTGTGATTACTAGTTATCGACTAGCAAGTACAAATGCCTTCAATATGTAGTGGCACAATGTGGCTTCAATGCACAATGACCAACCAAAGTATGCATATGTCACAAACCATGACCAAAAGAGTTTCACAGTGTGTGGTCAACGTTGAAAACGCATAACATGAGTCACAAATGGTCAGAGGGGAAAACAATGGTTTGGGAACACAAGTTATCAACTAGCAAGTGCAAAGACCTTCAACAAGCTGTTGCACGGTATGGCTAGCATGCAGAGTGACCAACCAAAGGATGCGTATGTCACTGACTGAGACCAAAGAAGTCCACTATGTGTGGTGAACAATGACAACTCGTAACACGAGTTACAAATGATCAGAGGGAGAGACAATGGTTTAAGAAGCATATGTATTGACTAGAGAGGACAAATAACTTCATTACTCAGTGGCACGGTGTGGCTAATGTGCACACCAAACAACCAGACTAGGCATATGTCAGATGATGTCCAGAGAATTTCAATATGGGTGGTCAACGTTGACCAACCATAACACGAGTCACAAACTGTCAAGAGATGAAACAATGCCATGGAAATATAGGTTCTCAACTACCAAGTACAACGACCTCCAGTCGGTAGTAGCAAGGTGTGGCTACCATGCACAATGACCGACCAAAGTAGGCATATGTACTGCCTTCGACCAAAGAAATCCGCTGTGTGTGGTCAACGTTGACAACTCATAATACGAGTCACAAATGGTCAGAGGGGGAAAGAAGGGTTTGGGAACACCAAGTATCAAATGGCAAGCACAAGGGGTTTCAATACGTTGTGGCACAGTGTGGAGGCCATGCACGACGACCAACCAAAGTAGGCATATGTCACTGACCATGACCAAATACTGTCACTAAGTAGGGTAAACTTTGACAACTCATAACACGGGTCACAAATGGTCAGGGTGGAAGGTAATGGTTTTTTATTACTAGTTATCGACTAGGAAGTAGAAATGCATTCAATATGTAGTGGCACAATGTGGCTTCAACGCACAGCGACAAACCAAATTATGCATATGTCACAAATCATGACCACAAGAATTTCACTGTGTGTGGTCAACGTTGAAAACGCATAACATGAGTCACAAATAGTAAGAGGGGAAAACAATGGTTTTGCAGCACTAGTTATCAACTAGCAAGTAGAAATACCTTCAACAAGCAGTGGCACGGTATGGCTAGAGTGCACAGTGACCAACCAAAGAATGCATACGTCATTCACTATGACCAAATAATTCCACTATGTGTGGTCAACATTGACAACTCGTAACACGAGCCACAAATGGTCAGAGGGAGAGACAATGGTTTAAGAAGCCTATGTATTGACTAGAAAGGAAAAATAACTTCAATACGTAGTGGCACGGTGTGGGTAATATGCACACCAAACAACCAGACTAGGCATGTGTGAGATGATGTTTAGAGAATTTCAACATGGGTGGTCAACGTTGACCAAATATAACACGAGTCACAAACGGTAAGGAGAGGAAACAATGCCATGGGAATATCGGTTCTCAACTACCAAGTACAACGACCTTCAGTCAGTAGTAGCACGGTGTGGCTACCATGCACAATGACCGACCAAAGTATGCATATGTACTGCCTTTGATCAAAGTAATCCGCTTTGTGTGGTCAACGCTGGCAACTCATAATACGAGTCACAAATGGTCAGAGGGAGAAACAATGGTTTGGGAATGCCAAGTATCATACAGCAAGCACAGAGGCTTGAATACGTTGTGGCACGGTGTGGAGACCATGCACGATGACAACCAAAGTAGGCATATGTCACCGACCATGACCAAAAAATGTCACTAAGCGTGGTAAACTTTGACAACTCATAACATGGGTCACAAATGATCAGGGTGGAAGGCAATGGTTTGTGATTACTAGTTATCAACTAGCAAGTACAAATACCTTCAATATGTAGTGGCACAATGTGGATTCAATACACAGTGACCAACCAAAGTATGCATATGTCACAAACCATGACCAAAAGAATTTCACAGTGTGTGGTCAACGTTGAAAATGCACAACATGAATCACAAATGGTCAGAGGGGATAACAATGGTCTGGGAACACTAGTTATCAAGTAGCAAGTACAAAGACCTTCAACAAGCAGTGGCACGGTATGGCTAGCGTGCACAGTGACCAACCAAAGGATGCATACGTCACTGTCTGAGACCGAATAAGTCCACTGTGTGTTGTCAACATTGACAAGTCGTAACACGAGTGAGAAATGGTCAAAGGAAGAGACAATGGTTTATGAAGCCTATGTATTGACTAGAAAGGACAAATAACTTCAACACGCAGTGGCATAGTGTGGCTAATATGCACACCAAACAACCAGACTAGGCATATGTCAGATGATGTCCTGAGAATTTTAATATGGGTGGTCAACGTTGACAAACCATAACACGAGTCACAAACGGTCAAGAGAGGAAACAATGCTATGGAAATATTGGTTCTCAACTACCAAGTACAACGACCTTCAGTCCGTAGTAGCACGGTGTGGCTACCATGCACAATGACCGACCAAAGTAGGCATATGTACTGCCTTTGACCAAAGAAATCCGCAGTGTGTGGTCAACGTTGACAACTCACAATACGAGTCACAAATGGTCAGAGGGGGAAAGAATGGTTTGGGAACACCAAGTATGAAATAGCAAGCACAAGGGGCTTCAATATGTTGTGGCACGGTGTGGAGGCCATGCACGATGACCAACCAAAGTAGGCATATGTCACTGACCATGACCAAATACTGTCACTAAGTGTAGTAAACTTTGACAACTCATAACACGAGTCACAAATGGTCAGGGTGGAAGATAATGGTTTTTGAATACTAGTTATTGACTAGCAAGTACAAATACCTTCAGTATTTAGTGGGACAATGTTGCTTCAATGCACAGTGACCAACCAAAGTATGCATATGTCACGAACAATGACCAACAAATTTCACTTCATGTGGTAAACGTTGAAAAGGAATAACACCATTCACAAATGGTCAAAGGAAAAAACAATGGGTTGGGAACACTAGTTATCAACTAGCAAGTCCAAAGACCTTCATCAAGGAGTGGCACGGTATGGCTAGCGTGAAGAATGACCAACGAACGGATGCATACGTCACAGAATACGACCGAAGAAGTCCACTATGTGTGGTCGACATTGACAACTCATAACACGAGTCACAAATGGTCAGAAAGAGAGACAATGGTTTGGGAAGACTATGTATCGACTAGAAAGGACAAAGAACATCAATACGTAGTGGCACGGTGTGGCTAATATGCACACCAAACAACCAAACTAGGCATATGTGAGATGATGTCCTGAGAATTTCAATATGGGTGGTCAACGTTGACCAACCATAACACGAGTCACAAACGGTCAGGAGCGGAAACAATCCTATGCGAATATTGGTTCTCAACTACCAAGTACAACAACCTTCAGTCAGTAGTAGCACAGTGTGGCTACCATGCACAATGACCGACCAAAGGAGGCATATGTACTACCTTTGACCAAAGAAATCCGTTGTGTGTGGACAACGCTGACAACTCATGATACGAGTCACAAATGGTCAGAGGGGGAAGCAATGGTTTGGGAACACCAAGTATCAGATAGCAAGCACAAAGGGCTTCAATACGCTGTGGCACGGTGTGGATACTATGCACGATGACCAACCAAAGTAGGCATATGTCACTGACCATGACCAAATAATGTCACTAAGTGTGGTAAACTTTGACACCATATAACACGAGTCTCAAATGGGCAGGGCAGACGGTAATGATTTGCAAATACTAGTTATCGACTAGCAAGTACCAATACCTTCAATATGTAGTGGCACAATGTGGCTTCAATGCACAGTGACCAACCAAAGTATGCATATGTCACTAACCATGACCAACACATTTCACTTCATGTGGTCAACGTTTAAAATGCATAACACGAGTCACAAATGGTCAGAGGGGGAAACAATGGTTCCAAAATGTCATGTATCTTCTAGAGGTACAATTATATTTCGTATGTATTGACATGGTGGGGCTACCGTTCACAATGACCTACCCAAGTAGGCATACATCACTGCTCATGACCAAAGATGTATCGTGTGTGTGGTCAACATTCACAACTCATAATACAAGTAAAAAACGGGCAGAGGGAGAAACAATGGTTTGGGAATACTTGGTATCGACTAGCAAGTACAAAGACCTTCGATAAGTGGTGGCATGGTGTGGCTACCATGCACAATGACCTACCCAAGTAGGCATACATCACTGCTCATGACCAAAGATGTATCGTGTGTGTGGTCAACATTCACAACTCATAATACAAGTAAAAAACGGGCAGAGGGAGAAACAATGGTTTGGGAATACTTGGTATCGACTAGCAAGTACAAAGACCTTCGATAAGTGGTGGCATGGTGTGGCTACCATGCACAATGACCAACCAAAGCATTCTTGTGTCCTTGAATATCATAAAACGAGTTTCATTGTGTGTTGTCAACTTTCCTTCTTCCGGCTGGTCAATCGGAACAATGGTTGAGAGGTCATTCAAGCTCAAACTTGCAAACTTTGAAATTCCATCTACGTCAAATTTTTATGAATTAACTAATTTTGTTATCATTCATAATTTTGAAAACTACCATCTAATATTACACCCTCTTGTTTTATGCCCTTTACACATAGGAACCCTTATAATGTCATTTGGACATCATATGAACACCGTGCGAGTTGGCTTAGTGCTTATAGAGCTAGCTTCTAGAGCGATAGGTCCTAGGTTTGAATCCTCGTACACGCAATATAGAATAGGCTTGCGACCTGGGGGGGGGGCGTGTTGTGATACCTCAACTCTACCTTCGAGCCTAAGCCGTGGGGGGAGGGGGGGGTAGAAGGGGTGTCATAATGCAGTCACAAATCTGTCCTCCAGGTCATCCACGGAACATCCCTCTAGGGGGGGTGGGAGGGAGTATTCCAGTGAAGGCACCTACGCGTAACAAATCAACAAAAACCGACCTGGTGTCAAAGGGAGAAACCTTTTGCTATTTATGCAGTAGCAAGTGCAAAGCCTTTCAACAAGTAGTGGAACGGTGTGGCTACCATGCACAATGACCAACCAGAGCATCTGCCACTTACCATGACCAAATAAATTTTTTATGTGTGGTCAATGTTGACAACCCATAATATGGGTCACGATTTGTCAGAGGGGGAAACAATGGGTTCGGAATACTAGATGCCAACTACCAAGTACAACAAGCTTCAGTCAGTAGTAGCACGGTGTGGCTACCATGCACAATGACCGACCAAAGTAGGCATATGTACTGCCTTTGACCAAAGAAATCCGCTGTGTGTGGTGAACGCTAGCAGCTCATAATACGAGTCACAAATGGTCAGAGGGGGAAACAATGGTTTGGGAACACCAAGTATCACATAGCAAGCACAAGGGGCTTCAATACGTTGTGGCACGGTGTGGAGGCCATGCCCGATGACCAACCAAAGTAGGAATATGTCACTGACCATGACCAAGTAATGTCACTAAGTGTGGTAAACTTTGACAACTCATAACACGGGTCACAAATGGTCAGGGTGGAAGGAAATGGTTTGTGATGACTAGTTATCCGATAGAAAGTACAAATGCCTTCAATATGTAGTTGCACAATGTGGCTTCAATGCACGGTGACCAACCAAAGTATGAATATGTCACAAACCATGACCAAAATATTTTCACAGTGTGTGGTCAACGTTGAAAACGCATATCATGAGTCACAAATGGTCAGAGGGGAAAACAATGGTTTGGGAACACTAGTTATCACCTAGCAAGTACAAAGACCTTCAACAAGCAGTGGCACGGTATGGCTAGCGTGCACAGAGACCAACCAAAGGATGCATACGTCACTGACTGAGACCGAATAAGTCCACTATGTGTGGTCAACATTGACAACCCGTAACACGTGTCACAAATGGTCAAAGGGAGAGAAAATGGTTTAAGAAGCATATGTATTGACTAGAAAGGACAAATAACTTCAACACGCAGTGGCACGGCGTGGCTAATATGCACACCAAACAACCAGACTAGGCATATGTCAGATGATGTCCATAGAATTTCAATATGGGTGGTCAACTTTGACCAACCATAACACGATTCACAAACGGTCAGGAGATGAAATCATGCTATGGAAATATCAGTTCTCAACTACCAAGTACAACGACCTTCAGTCAGTAGTAGCACCATGTGGCTACCATGCACAATGACCTACCAAAGTATGCATATGTACTGCCTTTGACCAAAGAATTCCGTTGTGTGTGGTCATTGTTGACAATTCATAATACGAGTCACAAATGGTCAGATGGGGAAAGAATGGTTTGGAACCACCAAGTATCAAATAGCAAGCACAAGGGGCTTCAATACGTTGTGGCACGGTGTGGAGGCCATGCACGATGACCAACCAAAGTAGGCATATGTCTCTGACCATGACCAAATACTGTCACTAAGTGTTGTGAACTTTGACAACTCATAACACGGATCACAAATGGTCAGGGTGGAAGGTAATGGTTTTTCAATACTAGTTAACGACTAGCAAGTACAAATACCTTCCATATGTAGTGACACAATGTGGGTTCAATGCACAGTGACAACCCAAAGTATGCATATGTAAAAAACCATGACCAAAAGAATTTCATAGTGTGTGGTCAACGTTTAAAACTCATAACATGAGTCACTAATGGTCAGACGGGAAAACAATGGTTTGGGAACACTAGTTACCAACTAGCAAGTACAAAGACCTTCAACAAGCAGTGGCACGGTATGGCTAGCGTGCACAGTGACCAACCAAATGATGCATACATCACTGACTACGACCGAATAATTCCAGTATGTGTGGTCAACATTGACAACTTGTAAGACGAGTCACAAATGGTCAGAGGGAGAGACAATGGTTTAAGAAGCCTATGTATTGACTAGAAAGGACAAATAACTTCAAGACGTAGTGGCACGGTGTGGCTAATATGCACACCAAAAAACCAGACTAGGCATATGTGAGATGATGTCCAGAGAATTTCAATATGGGTGGTCAACGTTGACCAACCATAACACAAGTCACAAACGTTCAGGAGAGGAAACAATGCCATGGGAATATCGGTTCTCAACTACCAAGTACAACGACCTTCAGTCAGTAGTAGCACGGTGTGGCTACCATGCACAATGACCGACCAAAGTAGGCACATGTACTGCCTTTGACCAATAAAATCCGCTTTGTGTGGTCAACGCTGGCAACTCAAAATAGGAGTCACAAATGGTAGGAGGGGGAAACAATGGTTTGGAATACCAAGTATCACATAGCAAGCACAAGGGGCTTCTATAAGTTGTGGCATGGTGTGGAGACCATGCACGATGACCAACCAAATTAGGCACATGTCACTGACCATGACCAAATAATGTTACTGAGAGTGGTAAACTTTGACAACTCATAGCACGGGTCACAAATGGTCAGGGTGGAAGGTAATGGTTTGTGATTACTAGTTATCCACTAGCAAGTACAAATGCCTTCTATATGTAGTGGCACAATCTGGCTTCAATGCACAGTGACAAACCAAAGTATGCATATGTGACAAACCATGACCAAAAGAAATTCACTGTGTGTGGTCAACGTTGACAACGCATAAAATGAGTCACAAATGGTGAGAGGGGAAAACAATGGTTTGGGAACACTAGTTATCAAGTAGCAAGTACAAAGACCTTCAACAAGCAGTGGCACGGTATGGCTAGCGTGGACAGTGACCAACCAAAGGATGCATACGTCACTCACTACGACCGAATAATTCCACTATGTGTGGTCAACATTGACAACTCGTAACACGAGTCACAAATGGTCAGAGGGAGAGACAATGGTTTCAGAAGCCTATGTATTGACTAGAAAGGAAAACGAGCTTCAATACGTAGTGGCATGGTGTGGCTAATATGCACACGAAGCAACCAGACTAGGCATATGTGAGATGATGTCCAGGGAATTTCAATATGGGTGGTCAACGTTGACCAATCATAACACGAGTCACAAACGGTCAGGAGAGGTAACGATGCCATGGGAATGTCAGTTCTCAACTACCAAGTACAACGACCTTCAGTCAGCAGTAGCACGGTATGGCTACCATGCACAATGACCGACCAAAGTAGGAATATGTACTACCTTTGACCAAAGAAACCCGCTTTGTGTTGTCAACGCTGGTAACTCATAATACGAGTCACAAATGGTAAGAGGGGGAAAAAATGGGTTGGGAATACCAAGTATCACATAGCAAGCACAAGGGGCTTCAATAAGTTGTGGCACGGTGTGGAGACCATGCACGATGACCAACCAAAGTAGGCATATGTCATTGACCATGACCAAATCATGTCACTATGCGTGGTAAACTTTGACAACTCATAACATGGGTCACAAATGGTCAGGGTGGAAGGTAATGGTTAGTGATTACTAGTTATCGACTAGCAAGTACAAATACCTTCAATATGCAGTGGCACAATTTGGCTTCAATGCACAATAACCAACCAAAGTATGCATATGTCATAAACCATGACCAAAAGAATTTCACTGTGTGTGGTCAACGTTGAAAACGCATAACATGGGTCACAAATGGTCAGAGGGGAAATCAATGGTCTGGGAACACTAGCTATTAAATAGCAAGTACAAAGACCTTAAACAAGCAGTGGCACGGTATGGCTAGCGTGCACAGTGACCAACCAAAGGATGCATACGTCACTGACTGAGACCGAATAAGCCCACTATGTGTGGTCAACATTGACAACTCGTAACACGAGTCACAAATGGTCAGAGAGAGAGACAATGGTTTACGAAGCCTATGTATTGGCTAGAAAGGATAAATAAACTTGAACACCCAGTGGCACGGTGTGGCTAATTTGCACACCAAACAACCAGACTATGCATATGCCAGATGATTTCCAAAGATTTTCAATATGGGTGGTCAACGTTGACCAACCATAAAACGAGTCACAAACGGTCAGGAGATGAAACAATGCTATGAAAATATCGGTTCTCAACTACCAAGTACAACGACCTTCAGTCAGTAGTAGCACGGTGTGGCTACCATGCACAATGACCAACCAAAGTAGGCATATGTACTGCCTTTGACCAAAGAAATCCGCTGTGTGTGGTCAACGTTGACAACTCATAATATGAGTCAAAATGGTCACAAGGGTAAAGAATGGTTTGGGAACACCAAGTATCAAATGACAAGCACAATGGGCTTCAATACGTTGTGGCACGGTGTGGAGGCCATGCACGATGACCAACCAAAGTGAGCATATGTCACTGACCATGACCAAATACTGTCACTAAGTGTGGTAAACTTTGACAACTCATAACACGGGTGACAAAAGGTCAGGGTGGAAGGTAATGGTTTGTCAATACTAGTTATCAACTAGCAAGTACAAATACGTTTCATGTGTAGTGGCACAATGTGGCTTCAATGCACAGTGACAAACCAAAGTATGCATATATCATAAACCATGCTGAAAAGAATTTCACTGTGTGTGGTCAACGTTGAAAACGCATAAGATGAGTCACCAATGGTCTGACGGGAAAACAATGGTTTGGGAACACTAGTTATCAACTAGCAAGTACAAGGACCTTCAACAAACAGTGGCACGGTATGGCTAGCGTGCACAGTGACCAACCAAATGATGTATACATCACTTACTACGACTGAATAATTCCACTATGTGTGGTCAACATTGACAACTCGTAAGAAGAGTCACAAATGGTCAGAGGGAGATACAATGGTTTAAGAAGCCTATGTATTGAATAGAAAGGACAAATAACTTCAATACGTAGTGGCACGGTGTGGCTAATATGCACACCAAACAACCAGACTAGGCATATGTGAGATGATGTCCAGAGAATTTCAACATGGGTGGTCAACGTTGACCAACCATAACACAAGTCACAAATGGTCAGGAGAGGAAACAATGCCATGGGACTATTGGTTCCCAACTACCAAGTACAACGACCTTAAGTGAGTAGTAGCATGGTGTGGCTACCATGCACAATGACCGACCAAAGTAGGCATATGTACTGCCTTTGACCAAAGAAATCCGCTGTGTGTGGTCAACGTTGGCAGCTCATAATACGAGTCACAAATGGTCAGAAGGGAAAACAATGCTTTGGGAACACCAAGTATCACATAGCAAGCACAAGGGGCTTCAAGACGTTGTGGCACGGTGTGGAGGCCATGCACGATGACCAACCAAAGTAGGCATATCTCACTGACCATGACCAAATACTGTCACTAAGTATGGCAAACTTTGACAACTCATAACACGGGTGACAAATGGTCAGGGTGGAAGGTAATGGTTTGTCAATACTAGTTATCGACTAGCAAGTACAAATACCTTCCATTTGTAGTCGCACAATGTGGCTTCAATGCACAGTGACAAACCAAAGTATGCATATGTCATAAACCATGACCAAAAGAATTTCACAGTGTGTGGTCAACGTTGAAAACACATAACATGAGTCACAAATGGTCAGACGGGAAAACAATGGTTTGGGAACACTAGATATCAACTAGCAAGTACAAAGCCCTTCAACAAGCAGGGGCACGGTATGGCTAGCGTGCACAGTGACCAATCAAATGATGCATACGTCACTGACTACAACCGAATAATTCCACCATGTGTGGTCAACATTGACAACTCGTAAGAAGAGTCACAAATGGTCAGAGGGGAAAACAATGGTTTGGGAACACTAGATATCAACTAGCAAGTACAAAGCCCTTCAACAAGCAGGGGCACGGTATGGCTAGCGTGCACAGTGACCAATCAAATGATGCATACGTCACTGACTACAACCGAATAATTCCACCATGTGTGGTCAACATTGACAACTCGTAAGAAGAGTCACAAATGGTCAGAGGGGGAGACAATGGTTTAAGAAGCCTATGTATTGACTAGAAAGGACTAATAACTTCAATACGTAGTGGCATGTTGTGGCTAGTATGCACACCAAACAACCAGACTAGGCATATGCGAGATGATGTCAAGAGAATTTCAATATGGGTGGTCAACGTTGACCAACCATAACACGAGTCACAAACAGTCAGGATAGGAAACAATGCCAGGGGAATATCGGTTCTCAACTACCAAGTACAACGACTTTCAGTCAGGAGTAGCACGGTGTGGCTACCATGCACAATGACCGACCAAAATAGGCATATGTACTGCCTTTGACCAAAGAAATCCGCTTTGTGTGGTCAACGCTGGCAACTCATAATACGAGTCACAATGGTAAGAGGGGGAAACAATGGTTTGGGAATACCAAGTATCACATAGCAAGCACAAGGGGCTTCAATAAGTTGTGGCACGGTATGGAGACCATGCACGATGACCAACCAAAGTAGGCACATTTCACTGACCATGACCAAATAATGTCACTCAGTGTGGTAAACTTTGACAACTCATAACACGGGTCACAAATGGTCAGGATGGAAGGTAATGGTTTGTGATTACTGGTTATCGACTAGAAAGTACAAATACCTTCAATATGTAGTCGCACAACGTGGCTTCAATGCACAGTGACCAACCAAAGTATGCATGTGTCACAAACCATGACCAAAAGAATTTCACAGTGTGTGGTCAACGATGAAAAAGCACAACATGAGTCACAAATGCTCAGAGGGGAAAACAGTGTTTTGGGAACACTAGTTATCAACTAGCGAGTACAAAAACCTTCAACAAGCAGTGGCACGGTATGGCTAGCGTGCACTGTGACCAACCAAAGGATGCATACGTCACTGACTGAGACGGAATAAGTCCACTATGTGTGGTCAACATTGACAACTCGTAACACAAGTCACAAATGGTCAGAGGGAGAGACAATGGTTTAAGAAACCTATGTATTGACTAGAAAGGACAAATAACTTCAACACGCAGTGGTACGGTGTGGCTAATATGCACACCAAACAACTAGACTAGGCATATGTCAAATGATGTCCAGAGAATTTCAATATGGGTGGTCAACGTTGACCAACCATAACACGAGTCACAAACGGTCAGGATATGAAATAATGCTATGGAAATATCAGTTCTCAGCTACAAAGTACAACGACCTTCAGTCAGTAGTAGCACGATGTGGCTACCATGCACAATGACCGACCAAAGTAGGCATATGTACTGCCTTTGACCAAAGAATTCCGCGGTGTATCGTCATTGTTGACAACTCATAACACGAGTCACAAATGGTCATAGGGGGAAATAATGGTTTGGAAACACCAAGTATCAAATAGCAAGCACAAGGGGCTTCAATACGTTGTGGCACGGTGTGAATGCCATGCACGATGACCAACCAAAGTAGGAATATGTCACTGACCATGACCAAATACTGTCACTAAGTGTGGTAATCTTTTACAACTAATAACACGGGTCACAAATGGTCAGGGTGGAAGGTAATGGTTTGTCAATACTAGCTATCGACTAGCAAGTACAAATACCTTCCATATGTAGTGGAACAATGTGGCTTCAATGCACAGTGACAAACCAAAGTATGCATATGTCAAAAACCTTGACCAAACGAATTTCGCTTTGTGTGGTCAACGTTGAAAACGCATAACATGAGTCACAAATGATCAGAGGGGAAAACAATGGTTTGGGAACACTAGTTATCAACTAGAAAGTACAAAGACCTTCAACAAGCAGTGGCACGGTATGACTTGCGTGGACAGTGACCAACCAAAGGATGCATACGTCACTCACTGTGACCGAATAATTCCACTATGTGTGGTCAACATTGACAACTCGTAACACGAGTCACAATGGTCAGAGGGAGAGACAATGTTTTAAGAAGCCTATGTATTGACTAGAAAGGACAAAGAACTTCAATACATAGTGGCCCGGTGTGGCTAATATGCACACCAAACAGCCAGACTAGGCATATGTGAGATGATTTGCAGATATTTTCAACATGGGTTGTCAACGTTGACCAATCATAACAGGAGTCACAAACGGTCAAGAGAGGAAACAATTCCATGGGAATATCGGTTCTCAACTACCAAGTACAACAACCTTCAGTCAGTAGTAGCACGGTGTGGCTACCACGCACAATGACCGACCAAAGTAGGCATATGTACTGCCTTTGACCAAAGAAATCCGCATCGTGTGGTCAACGCTGGTAACTCATAATACGAGTCTCAAATGGTCAGAGGGGGAAACAATGGTTTGGGAATACCATGTATCACATAGCAAGCACAAGGGGCTTCAATATGTTGTGGCACGGTATGGAGAACATGCACGATGACCAACCAAAGCAGGCATATGTCACTGACCATGACCAAATAATATCGCTAAGCATGGTAAACTTAGACAACTCATAACATGGGTCACAAATGGTCAGGGTGGAAGGTAATGGTTTGTGATTACTAGTTATGGACTAGCAAGTACAAATACCTTCAATATGTAGTGGCACAATGTGGCTTCAATGCACAGTGACCAACCAAAGCATGCATATGTCACAAACCATGACCAAAAGAGTTTCACAGTGTGTGGTCAACGTTGAAAATGCATAACATGAGTCACAAATGGTCAGAGGGGAAAACAATAGCCTGGTAACACTAGTTATTGACTAGCAAGTACAAAGACCTTCAACAAGCAGTGGCACGGTATGGCTAGCGTGCACACTGACCAACCAAAGGATACATACATCACTGACTGAGACTGAATAAGTCCACTATGTGTGGTCAACATTGATAACTCGTAACACGAGTCACAAATGGTCAGAGGGAGATACAATGGTGTACGAAGCATATGTATTGACTAGAAAGGACAAATAACTTTTACACGCAGTGACACGATGTGGCTAATATGCACACCAAACAACCAGACTAGGCATATGTCAGATGATGTCCAGAGATTTTCAATATGGATGGTCAACGTTGACCAACCATAGCACGAGTCACAAACGGTCAGGAGATGAAACAATGCTATGGGAATATCGGTTCTTAGCTACCAAGTACAATGACCTTCAGTCAGTAGTAGCACGGTGTGCCTACCATGCACAATGACCGACCAAAGTAGGCATATGTATTGCCTTCGACCAAAGAAATCCGCCGTGTGTGGTTAACGTGGACAACTCATAATACGAGTCACAAATGGTCAGAGGGGGAAAGAATGGGTTGGGAGCACCAAGTATCAAACAGAAAACACAAGGGGCTTCAATACGTTGTGGCACGGTGTGGAGGCCATGCACGATGACCAACCAAAGTAGGCATATGTCACTGACCATGACCAAATACTGTCACTAAGTGTGGTAAACTTTAACAACTCATAACACTAGTCACAAATGGTCAGGGTGGAAGATAATGGTTTGTGAATACTAGTTATTGATTAGCAAGTACAAATACATTCGATATGTAGTGGCAGAATGTGGCTTCAATGCACAGTGACCAACCAAAGTATGCATATGTCACGTACCATGACCAACAAATTTCACTTCATGTGGTAAACGTTGAAAACGCATAACATGAGTCACAAATGGTCTGAGGGGAAAACAATGGGTTGGGAACACTAGTTATCAACTAGCAAGTCCGAATACCTTCAACAAGTAGTGGCAGCGTATGGCTAGCGTGCACGATGACTGAGCAAAGGATGCATACATCACTGAATACGACCGAAGAAGTCCACTATGTGTGGTCAACATATACATATCATAACACGAGTCGCAAATGGTCAGAGGGAGAGACAATGGTTTGGGAAGCCTATGCATCGACTATAAAGGACAAAGAACTTCAATAC
Organism: Penium margaritaceum; assembly: GCA_023375785.1. NCBI lineage: Eukaryota > Viridiplantae > Streptophyta > Zygnematophyceae > Desmidiales > Peniaceae > Penium > Penium margaritaceum. The sequence goes on along the minus strand of SZWC01002111.1, from coordinate 130,688 downwards.
GTAGTGGCACGGTGTGGCTAACATGCACATGAAACAACCAAACTAGGCATATGTCACTAATCATGACCAGAGAATTTCAATATGGGTGGTCAACGTTGACCAACCATAACACGACTCACAAACGGTCAGGAGAAGAAACGATGCTATGCGAATATTGGTTATCAACTACCAAGTACAACGTCCTTCATTCAGTAGTAGCAAAGTGTGGCTACCATGCACAATGTCCGACCAAAGTAGGCATATGTACTGCCTTTGACCAAAGAAATCCGCTGTGTGTGGTCAACGTTGACAACTCATAATACGAGTCACAAATGGTCAGAGGGAGAAGATAATGGTTTGTGAATACTAGTTATTGACTAGCAAGTACAAATACCTTCAATATGTAGTGGGACAATGTGGCTTCAATGCACAGTGACCAACCAAAGTATGCAAATGTCACGAACCATGACCAACAAATTTCACTTCATGTGGTAAACGTTGAAAAGGCATAACACGATTCACAAGTGGTCAGAGGGGAAAACAATGGGTCGGGAACACTAGGTATCAACTAGCAAGTCCAAAGACCTTCAACAAGTAGTGGCACGGTTTGGCTAGCGTGAAGAATGACCAACCAAAGGATGCATACCTCACAGAATACGACCGAATAAGTCCACTATGTGTGGTCAACATTGACAACTCATAACACGATTCAGAAATGGTT
>SZWC01002111.1:95817-119274 GCA_023375785.1 Penium margaritaceum | reverse complement strand
GGGGGGGGGGGTAGGGGGTGTCATAATGCGGTCAGAAACATGTCCTCCAGGTCGTCCACGGAACATCCCTCTAGGGGGGTGGGAGGGAGTATTCCAGTGAAGGCCGCTACTCGTAACAAATCAACAAAAACCGACCTGGTGTCAAAAGGAGAAACCGTTTGCTATTTATGGACTAGCAAGTGCAAAGCCTTTCAACAAGTAGTGGAACGGTGTGGCTACCATGCACAATGACCAACCTGATTAGGCATGTGCCACTTACCATGACCAAACAATTTTACTATGTGTGGTCAACGTTGACAACCCATAATATGGGTCACGATTTGTCAGAGGGGGAAACAATGGGTTGGGAATACTAGATGCCAACTACCAAATACAACGACCTTCAGTCAGTAGTAGCACGGTGTGGCTGCCATGCACAATGACCGACCAAAGTAGGCATATGTACTGCCTTTGACCAAAGAAATCCGCTGTGTGTGGTCAATGCTGGCAGCTCATAATACGAGTCACAAATGGTCAGAGGGGGAAACAATGGTTTGGGAACACCAAGTATCACATAGCAAGAACAAGGGGCTTCAATACGTTGTGGCACGGTGTGAATGCCATGCACGATGACCAACCAAAGTAGGCATATGTCACTGACCATGACCAAATATTGTCAATAAGTGTGGTAACCTTTGACAACTCATAACACGGGTCACAAATGGTCAGGGTGGAAGGTAATGGTTTGTGATTACTAGTTATCGACCAGCAAGTACAGATCCCTTCAATATGTAGTGGCACAATGTGGCTTCAATGCACACTGACCAACCAAAGTATGCATATGTCACAAACCATGACCAAAAGAATTTCACAGTGTGTGGTCAACGCTGAAAACGCATAACATGAGTCAAAAATGGTCAGAGGGGAAAACAATGGTTTGGGAACACTAGTTATCAACTAGCAAGTACAACGACCTTCAGTCAGTAGTAGCACAGTGTGGCTGCCATGGACAATGACCGACCAAAGTAGGCATATGTACTGCCTTTGACCAAAGAAATCCGCTGTGTGTGGTCAACGCTAGCAGCTCATAATACGAGTCACAAATGGTCAGAGGGGGAAAGAATGGTTTGGGAACACCAAGTATCACATAGCCGATGAAAATGCACTTTCGTGCTCTTGCATTGAGCTTTCCAGGGCCCTCACCGGCTTCGACCTTGGCAAACCCGGTGCAACCAAACACCTTGAGATGGGAGGCGTCCGGCTTCTTGCCTGACCATGCTTCTTGAGGCGTCTTCAGCTGCTGGGTCTGCTTCTTCTTGCCCCTCCTTCGCACAGCTACTACAGGTGTAAGGTTCACAAGGTAGGTAGCCGTACGTGCTGCTTCAGCCCAGAACCTAGGAGGAAGCTTGGCGTCAAAGAGCATGCACCTAGTCATGCCTAGGAGCGTCTGGTTCATCCTCTCTGCTACGCCGTTGCTTTGAGGTGATTAGGGCATAGTTTTCTGGTGTTCAATGTCCTGTGTCTTGAGCCACTCCCTGCAAGCTTCATNCCGATGAAAATGCACTTTCGTGCTCTTGCATCGAGCTTTCCAGGGCCCTCACCGGCCTGGACCTTGGCAAACCCGGTGCAACCAAACACCTTGAGATGGGAGGCGTCCGGCTTCTTGCCTGACCATGCTTCTTGAGGCGTCTTCAGCTGTTGTGTCTGCTTCTTCTTGCCTCTCCTTCGCTGAGCTGCTACAGGTGTGAGGTTCACAAGGTAGGTAGCCGTACGTGCTGCTTCAGCCCAGAACCTAGGAGGAAGTTTGGCGTCAAAGAGCATGCACCTAGTCATGCCTAGGAGCGTCTGCTTCATCCTCTCTGCTACGCCGTTGCTTTGAGGTGAGTAGGGCGTAGTTTTCTGGTGTTCAATGTCCTGTGTCTTGAGCCACTCCCTGCAAGCTTCATACTCTCCCCCGTTGTCCGTCCTGAATGCCTTCACCTTCTTTCCACTCTGTCGCTCAACCATAGCGACAAAGGCCTGCAGATTCTCCTTCACCTCACTTTTCTTTTTGAGAAAGTATATCTAGACTTTGCGGCTGTTGTCGTCGATGCATGTGAGGAAATATCTGCTACCTCCATTTGACGGTATGCGAAAGGGACCACATACGTCAGAGTGGACAAGATCAAGAGGTGCAAGAGCGTGCATGCCATTGCGCTTGAACGATTTCCTTTTCGCCTTGCCTTGAAGACATGGCTCACACATGATCTCTGCTCCCACCACCTCATCACCTAGCTCCATCCCACGCACTAGCTCCTGCTTTCCCATGAGCTCCAATGTGCGATCAGCCACATGCCCAAAGCGCCTATGCCAAAGGTTCTTGGAGGATGTGCACAGGCTAGAATGAGCAGCCCCAGTGGCTGCATTTTCTTGTGGTTTTGTTGCAAAATCATCTGTTGCCACTGCTTCCGCTGCTCCAACATGTCCTTCCTCATCTGATTCTGCATCGTTGCTCTCCTCATCATCACTCTCCACCAAATATTCAGCCGTTGGAGTTGTCGTCTTGGTCTGCAAGACGTAGAGTCCATCGACACGAGGAACCAGTGTGACAACCTTCTTGGCAGAGTAGGAGATGTTGATGTCCTTGGTAGGAACTATCACCGCTTCCTTCTCTGTAAAGACCACTGTCATGCCATGGTCAGTTATTTTAGAGACGGACAGCAGGCTGGCTGTGAAGGAGGGCAAGTAGACCACTCCCTCTAGCTTGAGGTCGGAATCTCCACCGTTGACACCCACTGTGACCAGCTTGTCACCAATCCCCTCAGCTGCCTCAACCTTGCCGTTGGCGACCCTGAAGTTCTTCTTACATGGAGCAAGAGAGATAAAGTCTCTCTTCGCGTAAGTGGTGTGCTCGTTTGTGCCCAATTCAAGGCCATAGGCTCCTGGCCTGAGTATCGCCCTCCCTTTGTTCGAGGCACACTCAGCCATCAAGCTTGTGGGATCCTTCCCACCATTTCCCCCTCGCCAGTCATCCCCGTCTCCTCCCTCTCTCTTGGGTGCACGGCACTCTCGAGCCCAGTGTCCGGCCTTGCCACAGTTGTGGCAGTTTCCTTGGCGCTTTGTACCCCTTCCTCTGTTACTAGTGCTTTTGTTTCCCTTCTACCCAGAGGATGAGGTATTGCGACATGTGCCGCTGCTCCGTGAGGCAACGGCAGCCATGTTTGCTTCACTACTGCTATGACGCATGGCTTCATTCCGGACATACTCAGAGACGGTGGTGTATGAAACTAGATCTTCAGTCCACCCTCCAATCACTGTTATCATGGGGCCCAAACTTTCCGGCAGCGTCATCAGAAAGATCATGGCCTGCATGTAGGATTTCAGGTCCCACCCCATGCCGGTGGCTTGTTGCAAGAGCGTCTCAAACTTCTGCATAAAGGCGGAGACATCCTCCCCTTCACCAAGCCTCATGCTGATGAGATTTTGTAAAATGCAGAGACGGTTGGCAGGTGAGGAGGACCGAAATACCTTGCCGAGTTTGGCGTATGCCACGGCTGCCACTGTACAACCGCTGATGTGTGAAAGGATTGAGGGTTGTATGGAGGAAACAAGAATGGCGAGAGCCCTCTTGTTGAGCTTGACCCATGCCACAAGGTAAGCACCCTCCTCCTTTGGTGCTGGGATAGTTCCGTAAAAGTATCCTAGCAAATCTTTGTCATCCATGATGATCTCAAACTGCCACTTCCAGACTGCAAACCCCTCTCCATCAAATTTGAGGATGGGCGAATGATTCCATGGTTCCCCTGTCTCTGCCATCCCTACAACTATAATTGCTACAGCTGTTGCACCTGTTGTTGATGCCGATGAACCTGTGTTTGAGGCCGTTGTAGGCTGTTGGTGAGAAGAGGAAACTGCTTCCCCTGTTCACGTTGGCTGTTGCAAGCAGATGTAGGCTGATGTAGGCTGATGTCAGCTCCCAAGGTAGAAAGGTGCATATGTGTTGCATTTCCCTCCTGCTGATGTTGTCCTGCAAACAGAGAAGTTGGGTGAGAGCGAAGGCGCTCTCACTACTTGTGACCTTAGCGGTTGCGTGCGTGAAACTTCCCTAACAAGAGGAGTGGGCCCATAACCCTTTGTTAGCTACTGAGCTAACCACCTCCGGTAGAGAAGCCGCGAAACCGAAAAGCTCACAAAGGTTCTTACACCTTCTTCCTTTGCAGGTATGTGTCATGCACCCCAAACTTAATCAGGCATACACTTCATCTTCAAGAGTACTAACACCTTAGCATTACATCTCAAGAAGAGCTCAAGTCGTCAATACGCAAGAGAGCATCAAGCAAGGGTTGATTGATCAGCATGCAAGACAAGTCCTTTTATAGCTGTCTGTCAAGTCCTAGAACTCAAAAGCACATTCCTGGGAAGTGGCCTGAACCAGCCACGTCACCAATAGACTTGCACTCTGGGCTTGACACATAAGCATCCTAGTGTCAAGGTGACAGACCAACCATGTAGCGTCCAAGAAGCTACGGACTTTCTTTCTTGGAAGCTTCCACAGCAAACAAGATATGCATGGGGCCAGGATCGACCTCATGACCTCTCACTTGGCCAAATCAACAAAATGGCCAAGGTAACCACTCACCCACATCGTGTACTCACAGGTCATATCTCACAAGAGACAGAGCATAGTTGAGTCACACTACAATGGATATAGGGGTCATACTTCCACAAGGGGCAGAGCATTCCTGATCCGTCCTACAACACTGAACAAGGGGCATAAATATTCAACAATAACCACACCGAGCTACCAGTATTCTACATTGTTTATACCTGGAAGGTCATGGTCGGTATATGTACTCTGTGATTGGACACTCTTTCCGTGGCTGACTTGTGCTATGATTCATAGCTGTTTAAGGTACTTGGAAAACTCTGTGGTCATGGTCAGTGGCACATGCCAACTTTGTCAAGGCATTACGCACAATAGCCGTGCCAAGCCACCGGGTTTTTACCTTGTTTATACCTGCAAGGTCATGCATATTAGATGTGCATTGTAATTGGACACTCTGGCTGTGGCTGACTCGTGTTATGATCAATACAAGTAAACGTCACTTGATAACATTGTGGTCATGGTCAGTGGCACATGCCAATCTTGTCAAGGCATTGTACACAACAGCCACACGGAGCCACCACTATTGTACCTTGTTTATACATGCAAGGTCATTCCCAGTATATGTGCATTGTGATTGGACACTCTGAATGTGGCTGACTCGTGTTATGATTCATAGCTGTTTAAGGTACTTGGTAAACTTTGTGGTCATGGTTAGTGGCACATGCCACCTTTGTCAAGTCATTGCGCATAATAGCCAGACCGAGCCACCAGTATTGTACCTTGCTTGTACCTGCAATATCATGCGTAACAAATCTGCACTCTTATTGGACACTCTTGTTGGCTCTAGTGGGTGTGGAGGCACCCTCAAGGATGCCTAGCTTTCAATGGATCATGCTACCAAGGTTTGGGGCAGCCAAGGGACTCCAATGGTGAAGAGTGTGGAGCACAAGGATCACAGATGTGAGGGGGCAGAACACGTCGCATTCAGTATATCTGAATCGAAACACATTTTTGTTTCTTAGCATAGTGAGATTACATCAGATCCTTATAGCCTGTGATCTAACCTTTCCAACGCATCCAAGCACGCCCAAAACGGAGCAGTAGAGCCCCTGCTACGGCCGTCGAAGCAACCCTTGGTGGAGCCGCCCATCTTGCCTTGCACGCTAGGCAACGGGAGGCGCTTCGACGATGACCAGTCGAAGCGCCTTTCCTCGCCCAGAAGTCAAGGAGAAGTTCATCCTGGTCAAGGAGGTCCTTATGGTCACCTCATTCATACCCCGGGTGCATTTGGAGGTCGTTGGAGACGAACTCGGATCACTGGTGGTGGATTATCCTGCCACCCATGGCGGGTACCAGATTCCACCCCCCAAACACCCGATTTTCGGGCTAGGCTAACTTTCTGAATACTCACTCAAATCGAGCGATTCAAAGCTCGATCCTGCATGGAAAAATCCAAGNAATCCAAATCTAAAGCCAGATCAGGTGTTCGACCACTCCTTGGTGGTCGAACCAGGAAGTACACTCAACGGCACTCATGGCAAGGGGCACACCATGTCAACAATCTCCCCCTTGCACCGCAGCCTTGATGCCATGTCCTTGGAACCTGTAGCATTTTAAACTTCACAGCGCAGACCAAGCTCCATGCACCTCGCATCGTGCCTGTCCTTGGGCTGTGCCTTGGTCATGGCATCGGCAAGCATGCGCTTAGTGCCACAATGCACAATAGCTGCACCTCCCTTCGCCACCAAGTCCCGGTCGTAGTGATGACGGATCTCGATGTGCTTGGTCCTCATGTGCAGCACTGGGTTCTGGGTGAGGCTGATGGCACTCATGGTGTCAACGTTGAGTACCGTCGGCTTCCTTTGTGGCACACATATCTCCTTTAGCAGCCGCCTCAGCCACACCGCCTCCTTTGCGGCTTCCGCGAGCGCGATGTACTCCGCTTCGGTGCTGGACAGCGCCACACAGTCTTGCTTCCTGCTTGCCCATGAAACTGCTGCACCACCAAGCACAAACACGTACCCCGACGTTGATTTTCTGTCATCCACATCACCAGCCCAGTCGGCATCCGAGTAGCCGACCAACTGGAGAGAGTCGTCACGTGATCTCCCTCCAAACACGAGCCGCGACTGTTTAGTCGCCTTGAGATAGCGGAGGATCCGCTTCACCGCTTACCAATGCAACGGCTTGAGGTCAGCAAAGTAGCGGCTCACTTGGCCCTCCGCGAAGGCCAGGTCGGGCCGCGTCGCCACCATGGCGTACATGATGCTCCCCACTGCGGACTGGTATGGCACACCTGCCATTTCCTCCTTCTCCTTGTCCGTGCTCGGGCCCATGCTCGAGCTCAACTCACACGTGGTGGTCATGGGTGTGCCGATGGGGTTGCACTCCTCCATGTTGTAGCGGCGGAGCACCTCTTGCATGTACTTTGCCTTTCCCATCTCGAGCGTGCGTGCCTTGCGGTCCCTCTTGACGGCGACGCCGAGGTAGTACGTGAGCTAGTCCATGTTGGTCATTTTGAACCGACCGCCCAGCTGCCGCTTGAGGTTCACCAACTCCTCCATGTCCGACGACACGAGGATGAGATCGTCCACGTAGAGTGCCACGATCTGGTGCAACCCGGCTGCTTCCGCACGTACACGCTGTGATCCGCATCGCAGCGCTTGAAGCCAAGCTCGGCCATGAAGCCGTCCATTTTCAGGTACCACATGAGTGGCGCTTGCTTCAGCCCGTAGAGCGCCTTGCGAAGCCGGCACACCTTCCCCGGCAGTGCGTCCACCCCCTCCGGCACCTCCATGTAGACCTCCTTGTCCAGGTCGCCGTTGAGGAACGCAGTTTTCACGTCCATTTGGTGGACTTCATAGTCACGCACCGCCGCCACAGAGAGGATGGAGCAAATGGAGGCGAACTTTGCCACCGGCGCAAAGGTTTTATCGTAGTGCTCACCCTTTCGCTGGGCGTACCCCTTCGCGACCAGCCGCGCCTTGTACCGCTCCACCTTCCCGTCCTTGGTGAGCTTCTTCTTGAAGTTCCACTTGGAGCCGATGATTTTCGCGCCCTCCGGCCTATCAATCAGCTGCCAAGTACCGTTCTCTTCGTGGGAGGCGAGCTCGGATTTTATAGCTCCCTCCCACGCAGCCCTATCCTTCCGCTGCAACGCCTCCTTGACGGTCTTGGGCTCCTCTTCCGCAAAGAACACTCGAGCAAACCCAGTCCAGGTGCCCTGCGCGGCATCATACCGTTCTGCCGTCCTTCTTGTGCGTCCGCTTCTCCGGGGCCGCTGCTGTTGAGGCTGCTGCTGCTGTTGCCGCTGCTGCTGCTGCTGCTGCCCTCTCGCGGCGCCACTCGCACCGCTGGCCTGCTCCCCCTCTTCCGGGGACCGTGGAGATGCGGGCTCACTCACCGCCTCCTCGTTCAGCTCCACTGCTACCGTCGCTTCGCACTCATCGTCCGACTCGGCTGAATGCAAATCAGCCGCTCCCACATCCACTGGATGGTTATCGCCGGTTGCAGCCAATGGGACGTCACCCTCTTTTGCGTCCTCCGGCGTCTCCCCCTCGAGGAGTGGCAGCCACTCCCCCCGCTTGGAGAGACCCGCATCCTTGTTCGTCCAACGACTCTCCTCGTCAAACGTGACATCGTGACTCTTCACGATCTGCTGCCGCCGCGGGTCGAAGAGCCGGTACGCCTTGCTCCCGCTCTCGTACCCGACAAAGATGCACCGGCGAGTCCGCGGGTCCAGCTTGCCCCGCCCCTCCCGTGCTTGCACAACAGCATGTGCAACACAACCAAAAGTGCGGAGGTGTGCCACAGTTGGCTTCCTCCCGCTCCACACTTCTTGTGGCGTCTTCCACACCTTGGACTCCGCTTCTTTTAGCGGCTTTGTCGGCGTGAGGTTCATGATGTACGCCGCAGTCCGTGCCGCCTCGCCCCAGTACCGCTGCGCGAGGTCGGCGTCACTCAACATGGACCGGACCATGTTGAGGATGGTGCGGTTCGCCCTCTCGGCGACGCCATTCTGCTATGGAGAGTGTGGCGTAGTTTTCTGCCACGTGATACCTTTGCTCTTCATCCATGCCGAGCAGCCCTCGTACTCGCCACCGTTGTCACTCCGGAACGCCTTCACCTTCAACTTCGTTTGCCGCTCCACAGCCGCCACGAATTCCTGCATGCACGACAAGACATCGCTCTTCCTCTTGATGATGTAGAGGTAGAGCTTGCGGCTGTGGTTGTCGATGAAGGTGACGAAGTAGCGTGGCCCACCTATGGAGGGCTCGAACGGTCCACACACATCCGTGCGCACCACCTCCAACTTCGCCGATGCACGCGTCCCTTTGCCATTAAATGGCTGCCGTGTCGCCTTGCCAACCACGCACGGCTCGCACACGGAATCCTTGGCTGCGTCGAGGCTCTTGACCTCAAGTCCCCGCACCACTTCCTTCTTTGCCATGTCCCTCACCGTTGAGGGAGCAATGTGGCACAAACGGCGATGCCACAGGTCCAGGTCCCCTTCATCCTTCATCGCGAGGTGAGCGGCGTTGGTCCTCACCGCATATGCAAGAACCTTGGTACGGAGAAGGTACAGGTCCTCCTCCCTCTTGCCACGTGCAATCACCTCATCGTCCCCCTCCTTCCGGATGATAGCCTCTCTCTTGTTGAAGAGCACCTCGAGCCCCTTGTCGGTAAGTCGGCTCACTGACAGCAGGTTTCCCAAAGTTGGGCATGTGGAGCACGTCGTAGATGGTGCACGCAATGACTTTACCGTTCATCACGGACTCAATGCGAACATTTCCTTCGCCCTCGGCCAACTCTGTTTTGCCGTTGGCCACTGTCATGCGCCGCTCGGTGGCGCCGTAGGTGACAAACGCCGCCCGGTTGCATTGTGTGTGGTGGCCTGATCCGGAGTCGATGACAGTGACTTCCGGATCTGTTAAGTTGGTAGACTCCCTGGTCATTATGGCTTGGATGTCCTTCTTCCCGCCCTTCCTGGACTGGTCCGACTTCTTGTTGGGGCAATCTCGTGCGTAGTGGCCCTGTTTGCCACAATTGTAGCACTCCCCCTTTTTGTCACCTCTCTTGGTGCCCTGGCTGGCACCCTTCCCCTTCTTGCCTCCCCCTCCACCTTGAGGGCGGACGGCATAGGCGGAAGTTGATGTCGCCCCACTCTCTCTCCCACCACGCCGCATCCATTCATTGCGGACGTACTCAGCCACCTTCGGGTACTTCAGCTCATCGGTGGACCAGCCGCATATGACGGTGATCATGGGACTCCAACTGTCCGGCAAGGCCAGAAGGAGGATCATGGCTTGCAGCTGAGGATCGACCTTCCATCCGGTGGCTACGCACTCGGCAGTGAGGGACTCAATCTGCTGCAGGATCTCCATGATGTCGTCGCCTTCGTTGGCTCGGAGGCTGACAAGCCTCTTGAAGACGAAGAGCTGGTTAGCAAGGTTGGTGGACTGGTAGATGGTGCAAAGTTTCTTCCAGGCCTCTGCGGCCTCCGTGCATCCTTGAATCAGTGCGCGCTGCGGAGGAGCTAGCGCTAACACCAACAAAGCAAGCGCCTTCTTGTTGTGCTTCTTGTACGCTTCCACTTCCTCCGGCGTCGCGGTATCCGCAGGGGCCGTTTCTTCACCCTTGACCAGCTCAAGCAGGCCCTTGTCATCAAGGAAGACCTCAAACTCCCACCTCCAAAGGTGGAAGCCAAGCCCGTCAAACTTGGAGACGCCGATGCTCTCTTGCTCGGTCGGTGCCATGTCGCGCGGCGGTAGCGTGAACGTTGTAGAGCTAGGGTCCTTCTAGGCACGTGGGCCCATAACCCTTTGTTGGCTCTAGTGGGTGTGGAGGCACCCTCAAGGATGCCTACCTCTCACTGGATCACGCTACCAAGGTTTGGGGCAGCCAAGGGACTCCAATGGTGAAGAGTGTGGAGCACAAGGATCACGGATGTGAGGGGGCAGAACACGTCGCATTCAGTAGATCTGAATCGAAACACGTTTTTTTTACTTAGCATAGTGAGATTACATCAGATCCTTATAGCCTGTGATCTAAGCTTTCCAACGCATCCAAGCACGCCCAAAACGGAGCAGTAGAGCCCCTGCTATGGCCGTCGAAGTAACCATTGGTGGAGCCGCCCATCTTGCCTTGCACGCTAGGCAACGGGAGGCGCTTCGACGATGACCAGTCGAAGCGCCTTTTCTCGCCCAGAAGTCAAGGAGAAGTTCATCCTGGTCAAGGAGGTCCTTATGGTCACCTCATTCATGCCCCGGGTGCCTTTGGAGGTCGTTGGAGACGAACTCGGATCACTGGTGGTGGATTATCCCGCCACCCATGGCGGGTACCAGATTCCACCCCCCAAACACCCGATTTTCAGGCTAGGCTAACTTTCTGAATACTCACTCAAATCGAGCGATTCAAAGCTCGATCCTGCATGGAAAACTCCAAGGAATCCAAATCTAGAGCCAGATCAGGTTTTCGACCACTCCTTGGTGGTCGAACCAGGAAGTACACTCAACGGCACTCATGGCAAGGGGCACACCATGTCAACAACTCAGACCGTGGCTGACTTGTGATATTATCAATAGAAGTAAAAGTCACTTGGATACATTTGTGGTCATGGTCAGTGGCACATGCCAACTTTGTCAAGGCATTGCAAACAATATCCACACTGAGCCACCAGTGTTCTACCTTGTTTGAACCAGCAAGATCATGCCTAGTACATCTGCACTGTGATTGGACACTCTGACCATGGCTGACTCGTGTTATGATTCATGGCCGTTTAAGGTACTTGGTAAACTTTGTGGTCATGGTCAACGGCACATGCCAACTTTTTCAACGCATTGCAAACAATAGTCGTGCCAAGCCACCGGTTTTTTACCTTGTTTATACCTGCAAGGTCACTCGTACTAGATGTGCAATGTGATTGGACACTCTGACTGTGGCTGACTCGTGTGATGATCAATAGAAGTAAAAGTCACTTGGATACATTTGTGGTCACGGTCAGTGGCACATGCCAACTTTGTCAAGGCATTGCCCACAATAGCCACACTGAGCCACCAGTATTCTACCTTGTTTATACATGTAAGGTCATGCCCAGTATATCTGCACTATGATTGGACACTCTGACTGTAGCTGACTCGTGTTATGATTCATAGCCGTTTAAGGTACTTGGTACACTTTTTGGTCATGGTCAGTGGCACATGCCAACATTGTCAAGGCATTGCGCACAATAGCCACGCCGAGCCACCAGTATTGTACCTTATTTGCGCCTACGAGATCATGCCTAGTACATATGTACTGTTATTGGACACTCTGACCGTGGCTGACTTGTGTTATGATCAATACAAGTAAAGGTCACTTGGATACATTTGTGGTCATGGTCAGTGGCACATGCCAACTTTGTCAAGGCATTGCGCACAATAGCCACACCGAGCCACAGTATTCTACCCTGCTTGTACATGCAAGATCATGCCGAGTACATCTGCACTGTGATTGGACACTCTAACTGTGGCTGACTCGTGTTATGATTCATAACCGTTTAAGGTACTTGGTAATCTTTGTGGTCATGGTCAGTGGCACATGCCAACTTTGTCAAGGCATTGCACACAATAGCCACACCGAGCCACCAGTATTGTACCTTGTTTGCGCCTACAAGATCATTCCTAGTACATATGTACTGTTATTGGACACTCTAACCGTGGCTGACTTGTGTTATGATCAATAAAAGTAAAAGTCACTTGGATACATTTGTGGTCATGGTCAGTGGCACATGCCAACTTTGTCAAGGCATTGCGCACAATAGCCACACCGAGCCACAGTATTCTACCTTGTTTGTACCTGCAAGATCATGCCGAGTACATCTGCACTGTGATTGGACACTCCAACCATGGCTGACTCGTGTTATGATGAATAGAAGTAAAAGTCACTTGGATACATTTGTGGTCATGGTCAGTGGCACATGCCAACTTTGTCAAGGCATTGCGCACAATAGCCACACCGAGCCACAGTATTCTACCTTGTTTGTACCTGCAAGATCATGCCGAGTACATCTGCACTGTGATTGGACACTCCAACCATGGCTGACTCGTGTTATGATGAATAGAAGTAAAAGTCACTTGGATACATCTGTGGTCATGGTCAGTGACACATGCCAACTTTGTGAAGGCATTGCGCACATTAGTTACACAGAGCCACTAGTATTGTACCTTTTTTATACCTCCAAGGTCATGTCCAATATATCTACACTGTGATTGGGCACTCTGACCATGGCTGACTCGTGCTATGATCAATAGAAGTAAAAGTCACTTGGATACATTTGTGGTCATGGTTAGTGGCTTATGCCAACTTTGTCAAGACATTGCACACAATAGCCACACTGAGCCACTAGTATTCTACCTTGTTTGTACCTGCAAGGTCATGCCTAGTACATCTGCATTGTGATTGGACACTCTGACCGTGGCTGACTCGTGTTATGATCAATAGAAGTAAAAAGTCACTTTGATACATTTGTGGTCATTGTCAGTGGGACATGCCAACTCTGTCAAGGCATTGTGCACAATACCAACACCGAGCCACCAGTATTCTACCTTGTTTGTACCTGCAAGATCATGCCCAATATATCTGCCTTATGATTGGACACTCTGATCGTGACTGACTCGTGTTATGATTCATAGCCGTTTAAGGTGCTTGGTAAACTTTGTGGTCATGGTGAATGGCACATGCCAACTTTGTCGAGGCATTGCCCACAATAGCCACACCAAGCCACCAGTATTCTATCTTGTTTGCACCTACATGTTCATGCCTAGTACATCTGCACTGTGATTGGACACTCTGAATGGCTGACTCATGTTATGATTAACAGAAATAAAAGTCACTTGAACACATTTGTGGCCATGGTCAGTGGCACATGCCAACTTTGTCAAGGCATTTCACACAATAGCCACACTGAGCCACCAGTGTTCTACCTTGTTTGAACCTCCAAGATAATGCCTAGTACATTTGCACTGTGATTGGACACTCTGACCATGGCTGACTCGTGTTATGATTCATAGCCGTTTAAGGTACTTGGTAAAATTTGTGGTCATGGTCAGTGGCACATGCCAACTTTTTCAAGGCATTGCAAACAATAGTCGTGCCAAGCCACCGGTTTTTTACCCTATTTAAACCTGCAAGGTCATGCATACTATATGTGCGCTGTGATTGGACACTCTGACCGTGGCTGACTCCTGTTATGACCAATAGAAGTAAAAGTCAATTGGATGTTTTAGTGGTCACGGTCCGTGGCACATGCCAACTTTGTCAAGGCATTGCGCACAATAGCCACACTCAGCTACCAGTATTCTACCTTGTTTATACCTGCAATGTCATTCCCAGTATATCTGCACTATGATTGGAAACTCTGACTGTGGCTGACTCGTGTTATGATTTATAGCCGTTTAAGGTACTTGGTAAACTTTGTGGTCATGGTCAGTGGCACATGCCAACTTTGTCAAGGAATTGCGCACAATAGCCGCACCGAGCCAACAGTATTGTACCTTGTTTGCGCCTACAAGATCATGCCTAGTAAATATGTACTGTTATTGGACACTCTGACTGTGGCTGACTTGTGTTATGATCAATAGAAGTAAAAGTAACTTGGATACATTTGTGGACATGGTCAGTGGCACTTGCCAACTTTGTCAAGGCATTGCGCACAATAGCCACACCGAGCCACAGTATTCTACCTTGTTTTAACCTACAAGATCATGCCGAGTACATCTGCACTGTGATTGGACACTCTAACCGTGGCTGATTCGTGTTATGATCGTTAGAAGTAAAAGTCACTTGGATATATTTTTTGTCATGGTCAGTGGCACATGCCAACTTTGTGAAGGCATTGCGCATAATAGTTACACCGAGCCACTATTATTGTACCTTCTTTATACCTGCAAGGTCATGTCCAGTATATCTACACTCTGATTGGACAGTCTGACCATGGCTGACTCGTGTTATGATTAATAGATGTAAAAGTCACTTGGATACATTTGTGGTCATGGTCAGTGGCACATGCCAACTTTGTCAAGGCATTGCACACAATAGCCACGCTGAGCCACAAGTATTCTACCCTGTTTGAACCTGCAAGGCCATGCCTAGTACATCTGCATTGTGATTGGACACTCTGACCGTCGCTGACTCGTGTTATGATCAATAGAAGTAAAAGTCACTTGGATACATTTGTGGTCATTGTCAGTTGCACATGCCAACTATGTCAAGGCATTGTGCACAATAGCAACACCGAGCCACTAGTATTCTACCTTGTTTGTACCTGCAAGATCATGCCCAGTATATCTGCCCTATGATTGGACACTCTGACCGTGACTGACTCGTGTTATGATTCATAGTCGTTTAAGGTATTCTACCTTGTTTGTACCTGCAAGGTCATGCCTAGTACATCTGGAATATGATTGGACACTCTGACCGTGGCTGACTCGTGTTATGATCAATATTAGTAAAAGTAAATTGGATACAACTGTGGTCATGGTATGTAGCACATGCCAACTTTGTTAAGGCATTGCGCACAGTAGCCACATCGATTCACCAGAAGTCTACCTTGGTTATACTGTAAGGTCATTCCCAGTGTATCTGCACTATGATTGGACACTTTGACAGTGGCTGACTCGTGTTATGATTCATAGCCGTTTAATGTATTTGGTAGAAATTTTGGTCATGGTTAGTGGCACATGCCATTTTTGTCAAGGCATTGCGCACAATAGCCGTGCCAAGCCACCGGTTATTTACCTTGTTGATACCTGCAAGGTCATCCATATTTGATGTGTGCTGTGATTGGGCACTCTGACCGTGGCTGACCCGTGTTACGATTCATATGAAGAAAAAGTCACTTGGTAAACTTTGTGGTCATGGTCAGTGGCACATGCCAAGTTTGCCAAGGCATTGCGCACAATACCCACACCGAGCCACCAGTGTTCTACATTGTTTATACCTGTTAGGTCATGACCAGTATATCTGCATTGTGATTGGACACTCTGACCGCGGCTGACTCGTGTTATGATCAATAGAAGTAAAAGTCACTCGGATACGTTTGTGGTCATGGTCAGTGGCACATGCCAAATTTTTCAGGGCATTGCACAAAATTACCACACTGAGCCACCAGTATTCTACCTTGCTTATACCTGTAAGGTCATGGCCAATATATGTGCACTGTGATTGGACACTCTCACCGTGGCTGACTCGTGTTATGATCAATAGAAGTAAATGTCACTTGGATACATTTGTGGTCATGGTCAGTGGCACATGCCAACTTTGTCAAGGCATTGCACACGATAGACACATCGAGCCGCTAGTATTCTACCTTGTTTGCACCTGCAAGATCATGCATAGTACATCTGCACTGTGATTGGACACTCTGACCGTAGCTGACTTGTGTTATGCTCAATAGAAGTGAAAGTCACTTGGATACATTTGTGGTCATGGTAAGTGGCACATGCCAACTTTATCAAGGCATTGCACACAATAGCCACACCGAGCCACTTGTATTCTACCGTGTTTGTACCTGCAAGTTCATTCCTAGTTTATTTGCACTGTGATTGGACACTCTGACCGTGGCTGACTCGTGTTATGATCAATAGAAGTAAAAGTCACTTGGATACATTTGTGGTCATGGTCGGTGGCACATGCCAGCTTTGTCAATGCATTGCACACAATTGCCACACCGAGCCACCAGTATTCTACCTTGTTTATACATGTAAGGTCATGCCAAATGTATCTGCATTGTGATTGGACACTCTGACCGTGGTTGACTCGTGTTATGATCAATAGAATAGAAGGTCACTTGGATACATTTGTGGTCATGGTTAGTGGCACATGCCAACTTTGTCATGGCATTGCGCACTATAGCCACACCGAGCCACCAGTATTCTACCTTGTTTGTACCTGCAAGAGCACGTCTAGTGCATCTGCACTATGATTAAACACTCTGACCGTGGCTGACTCATGTTATGATCAATAGAAGTGAATGTCACTTGGATACATTTGTGGCCATGGTCAGTGGCACATGCAACCTTTGTCAAGGCAGTGCGTACAATAGCCACACCAAGCCACCAGTATTCCACCTTGTTTGCACCTGTAATATCATGCCTAGTACATCTGTACTGTGATTGGACACTGTGAGCGTGGCTGACTCGTGTTATGATTCATAGCCGTTTAAGGTACTTGGTAAACTTTGTGGTCATGGTCAGTGGCACATGCCAACTTTGTCAAGGTATTGCGCACAACAGCCGTGCCAAGCCACCGGATTTTTACCACTTTTATTCCTGCAAGGTCATGCATATGAGATGTGCGTTGTGATTGGGTACTCTGACCGTGAATAACTCGTGCTACGATGCGTATAAATTAAAGTCACTTGGTAAACTCTGTGGTCATGGTCAGTGGCACATGCCAACTTTGTCAAGGCATTGCGCACAATAGCCACACCGAGCCACCAGTATTCTACCTTTGATTGTACCTGCAAGATCATGCCTAGTACAGCTCCACTGTGTTTGGACACTCTGACTGTGGCTGACTCTTGTTATGATCAATAGAAGTAAAAGTCACTTGGATACATTTTTTGTCATGGTCGGTGGCACATGCCAGCTTTGTCAATGCATTGCACACAATTGCCACACCGAGCCACCAGTATTCTACCTTGTTTATACATGTAAGGTCATGCCAAATGTATGTGCACTGTGATTGGACACTCTGACCGTGGTTGACTCGCGTTATGATCAATAGAAGAAAAGGTCACTTGGATACATTTGTGGTCATGGTCAGTGGCACATGCCAACTTTGTCATGGCATTGTGCACTATAGCCACACCGAGCCACCATTATTCTACCTTGTTTGTACCTGCAAGATCACGTCTAGTGCATCTGCACTATGATTGAACACTCTGACCGTGGCTGACTAAAGTTATGATCAATAGAAGTGAAAGTCACTCGGATACATTTGTGGTCATGGTCAGTGGCACATGTAACCTTTGTCAAGGCAATGCGTACAATAGCCACACCAAGCCACCAGTATTCCACCTTGTTTGCACCTGTAATATCATGCCTAGTACATCTGCACTGTGATTGGACACTGTGACCGTGGCTGACTCGTGTTGTGATTCAAAGCCGTTTAAGGTACTTGGTAAACTTTGTGTTCATGGTCAGTGGCACATGCCAACTTTTTCAAGGTATTGCGCACAATAGCCGTGCCAAGCCACCGGTTTTTTTCCTCTTTTATTCCTCCAAGGTCATGCATATGAGATGTGCGCTGTGATTGGGTACTGTGACCGTGAATACCTCGTGTTACGATGCGTAGAAGTTAAAGTCACTTGGTAAACTCTGTGGTCATGGTCAGTGGCACATGCCAACTTTGTCAAGGCATTGCCCACAATAGCCATACCGAGCCGCCAGTATTGTACCTTGTTTAAACCAGCAACATCATGCCTAGTACATCTGCACTATGATTGGACACTCTGACCATCTCCGACTCGTGCTACGATTCATATAAGTTAAAGCCGCCTGGTACACTTTGTGGTCATGGTCAGTGGCACACGCAAACTTTGTCAAGGCATTGCACACAGTGGCCACATCGAGCCACCAGTATTCATCCTTGTTTGAACCTACAAATGCATGCCTAGTACATCTGCACTGTGATTGGACACTCTAACCGTGGCTGAGTAGTGTTGTGATTCATAGCCGTTTAAGGTACTTGGTAAACTTTGTGGTCATGGTCAGTGGCACACGCAAACTTTGTCAAGGCATTGCACACAGTGGCCACATCGAGCCACCAGTATTCATCCTTGTTTGAACCTACAAATGCATGCCTAGTACATCTGCACTGTGATTGGACACTCTAACCGTGGCTGAGTAGTGTTGTGATTCATAACCGTTTAAGGTACTTGGTAAACGTTGTGGTCATGGTCAGTGGCACATGCCATCTTTGTCAAGGCATTGCGCACAATAGCCGTGGCAAGCCACCGCTTTTTACCTCTTCTATACATGCAAGGTCATGCATATTAGACGTGCACTGTGATTGGGTACTCTGACTGTGAATGACTCGTGTTACAATGCGTA
Organism: Penium margaritaceum; assembly: GCA_023375785.1. Lineage (NCBI taxonomy): Eukaryota > Viridiplantae > Streptophyta > Zygnematophyceae > Desmidiales > Peniaceae > Penium > Penium margaritaceum. Next base: position 100,617 of record SZWC01002111.1, on the reverse strand, counting down.
GAAGTTAAAGTCACTTGGTAAACGTTGTAGTCATTGCCAGTGGCACATGCCAACTTTGTCAAGGCATTGTGCACAATAGCCGCACTGAGTTACCAGTATTCCACATTGTTTATACGTGCAAGATCATGCCTAGTATATTTGCACTGTGATTGGACACTCTGACCGTCTCCAACTTGAGTTACGATTCGTATAAGTTGAAGTCACTTGGAAAACGTTGTGGTCATAAACAGTGGCACATGCCAACTTTGTTAAGGCGTTGCGCACAATAGCCAAACCGAGCCACCAGTAATCTACCTTGTTTGTACTGTACGGTCAGTTCAGTATATCTGCACTGTGATTGGACACTCTGACCGTGATTGAATCGTGTTATGACCAATAGATGTAAAATTCACTTGGATACATTTGTGGTCATTGTCTGTGGCACGTGCCAACTCTGTCAAGGCATTGCGCACAATGGCTATACCGACCTACCAGTAATCTACCCTGTTTGTACCTGCAAGGTCATGACCAGTACATTTGCACTGTGATTGGACTCTCTGACCGTGGCTGACTTGTGTTATGATTCAAAGCCGTTTAAGGTACTTGGTAAACTATGTGGTCATGGTCAGTGGCACATGCCAACTTTGTCAAGGCATTGCGCACAATAGACACACCAAGCCACCGGTATTCTACCTTGTGTTCACCTGCAATATCATGCCTAGTACATTTGCACTGTGATTGGACACTATGACCGTGGCTGACTCGTGTTTTGATCAATAGAAGTAAAAGTCACTTGGATACATTTGCGGTCATGGTCAGTGGCACATGCCAACTTTGTCAAGGCATTGCACACAAATGCCACACCGAGCCACCAGTATTCTACCTTGTTTGTACCTACAAGGTCATGCCTAAAACATCTACACGGTGATTGGACACTCTGACCGTGGCTGACTCGTGTTTTTATCAATAGAAGTAGAAGTCACTTGCATACACTTGTGGTCATGGTCAGTGGCACATGCCAACTTTGTCAACGCATTGCGCACAATAGGCACACTGAGCCACCAGTATTCTACCTTGTTTGCACCTGCAAGATCATGCATAGTACATATGCACAGTGATTGGACACTCTTACCGTGGCTGATCCGTGTTATTATTTGTAGTAGTTAAAGCCACTTGGTAAACTTTGTGGTCATGGTCAGTGGCATATGCCAACTTTTTCAAGGCATTGTGCACAATAGCCACACAGAGCCACCAGTATTCTACCTTGTTTGAACATGCAAAATCATGCCTAGTACATCTTGTCAGAAGAATGGAATGAGTGGGAGCGAGAATAACAGAAGCAAGCAGAAGCAGTCGAGCATGAAGGATCTCGGTAGCGCAGTGATGGAAGCAGAAAGGTGCGTGCAGATCCAAGGAGTTAGTCGCAGAGCCTTGAGTAGGGCGAGGCGGCGGGGCTCCGAGGCAGACAATAGAAGAGAAGATCGAGGCGAGTGATGCAATGAGGTTGAGCGAAGGATTGNATGCCAACTTTGTCAAGGCATTGTGCACAATAGCCACACAGAGCCACCAGTATTCTACCTTGTTTGAACATGCAAAATCATGCCTAGTACATCTTGTCAGAAGAATGGAATGAGTGGGAGCGAGAATAACAGAAGCAAGCAGAAGCATTCGAGCATGGAGGAGCTCGGTAGCGCAGTGACGGAAGCAGAAAGGTGCGTTCAGATCCAAGGAGTTAGTCGCAGAGCCTTGAGTAGGGCGAGGCGGTGGGGCTCCGAGGCAGACAAGAGAAGAGAAGATCGAGGCGAGTGATGTAATGAGGTTGAGCGAAGGATTGATAGTGACAAGGCAAAGAGCTGTGAGGAGAGAGTGGTGAGCGAAAGACGACAGAGGCGAGCAGATCGAGAGCACGGTGGAAAAGCCACGGAACCAAAGGGAACAGGATGGATAAATTTCTTCTGGTTAGCTTTTGCAAGGGAATGAACTTCCTTGTTATATCAAACAGAACAGGGGTAAACGGCTTCTTTCCGCTAGCCAGACGCGGGTGACAGATGTATGACTTTATTAGGGGATCACTTGACGTGTCGGTTCAAACAGTCAGGAGATCGGAGAGCCGTTGAGTCAAGGTGGTTCTGATGATAATTGAACCTTCTTGAGGCTCGGATTTACCGAGAGGTGGGAGGAGTTAGTCTGGTTCTTACTGTATCTCCAACACATCTGCACTGTGATTGGACACTCTGACTGTGGCTGACTCGTGTTATGATTCATAGCCATTTAAGGTACTTGGTAAACTTTGTGGTCATTGTCAGTGGCACATGCCATTTTTTTCAAGGCATTGCACACAAAAGCCGTGCCAAGCCACTGGTTTTTACCTCTTTTATACCTGCAAAATCATTCATGTTAGATGTACGCCGTGATCGGGCACTCTGACCTTTGATGACGCCTGTTACGATGCGTGGAAGTTAAAGTCACATGGTAAACTTTGTGGTCATGGTCATTGGCACATGCCAACTTTGTCAAGGCATTGCGCACAATAGCCACACCGAGCTACCAGTATTCTACCTTGTTTATACCTGAAAGTTCATGCCTAGTACATCTACAGTGTGATTGGATACTCTGACCGTCTCCGACTCATGTTACGATGCGTATAAGTTAAAGTCACTTGGTAATCTTTGTGGTCATGGGCAGTGGCACGTGCCAACTTTGTCAAGGCATTGCGAAAAATAGCCACACAGCGCCACCAGTATTCTACCTTGTTTTTACCTGGAAGGTCATGCCTAGTTTATCTGCACTGTGATTGGACACTCTGACCGTGGTTGAATCGTGTTATGATCAATAGAAGTCAATGTCACTTGGATACATTTGTGGTTATGGTCAGTGGCACATGCCAACTTTGTCAAGGCATTGCACACAATAGCCACACCGAGCCACCAGTATTCTACCTTGTTTGTACCTGGAAGGTCATGTCCACTATATCTGCAGTTTGTTTGGACACTCTGACCGTGGCTGACTCGTGTTATGATTCATAGCCGTTTAAGGTACCTAGTAAACTTTGTGATAATGGTCAGTGGCACATGCCAACTTTGTCAAGGCATTGCGCACAATAGTCGTGCCAAGCCACCAGTTTTTTTACCTTGTTTATACCTGCAAGGGCATGCATATTATATGTCACTATGATTGGACACCCTGACCGTGGCTGACTCGTGTTATGATTCATGGCCGTTTTAGATACTTGGTAAAACTTGTGGTCATGATCAGTGGCACATGCCAAATTTGTCAAAGTATTACGCACAATAGCCGTCCCAAGCCACCAGAATTCTACCTTGTCTGTACCTGCAAGATCGTGCCTAGTACATCTGCACTGTGATTGGACACTGTAACTGTGGCTGACTCGTGTTACGATACGTAGAAGTAAAAGTCACTCGGTAAACGTTTTGGTCATGGTCAGTGGCACATGTTAATTTTGTCAAGGCATTGCGCACAATAGCTACACCGATCTACCATGATTCTAACTTGTTTGAATCTGCTAGGTCATGCCCAGTATATCTGCACTGTGATTGGACACTCTGACCGTGGCTGAATCGTGTCACAATTTGTAGACGTTAAAGTCCTTTGGTAAACTTTGTTATCATGGTGTGTGGCACATGCCAACTTTGTCAAGGCATTGCGCACAATAGCCACAACGAGCCACCAGTATTCTTTAAAATTTGCACCTCCAAGATCATGCCTAGTACATCTGCACTGTGATTGGACACTCTGACCATGGCTGACTTGTGTTATGATCAATAGAAGTAAAAGTCACTTGGATACATTTGTGGTCATGGTCAGTGGCACATGCCAACTTTGTGAAGGCATTGCGCACAATAGCCACACTGAGCCACCAGTATTCCATCTTGTTTATACCTCTGTGGTCAGGCCCATTATATCTGCACTGTGATTGGACACTCTGACCGTGGCTGACTCGTGTTATGATTCATAGCTGTTTAAGGTACTTGGTAATCTTTGTGGTCATGGTCAGTGACACATGCCAACTTTGTCAATGCACTACGCACAATAGTCGTGCCAAGACACCTGTCTATTGTCCTGCTTATACTTGCAAGATCATGCATACTAGATGTACGCTTTGATTGGGCACTCTGACGGTGGCTGACTCGTGTTACGATTTATAGCCGTTTAAGGTACTTGGTAAGCTTTGTGGTCATGATCAGTGGCACGTGCCAACTCTGTCAAGTCATTATGCACAATTGCCATGCCAAGCCACCAGGTTTTTACCTTGTATATACCTGCAAGATCATGCCTACGACATCTGAACTGTGATTGGGCACTCTGACGGTGGCTGACGCGTGTTGCGATTCGTAGAAGTTAAAGTCACTTGGTAAACTTTGTGGTCATGGTGAGTGGCACATACCAGCTCTGTCAATGCATTGCGCACAATAGCCACACTGAGCTACCAGTATTCTACCTTGTTTGTACCTGCAAGATCATGCATAGTACATCTGCACCGTGATTGGACACTCTAACCGTGGCTGACTTGTGTTATGACAAATAGATGTAAAAGTCACTTGGATACGTTTGTTGGCATGGTCAGTGGCACATGCCCACTTTGTTAAGGCATTGCACACAATAGCAACACCGAGCCCCCAGTACTCTACCTTGTTTATACCTAGAAGGTCATGCCAAGTATTTTTGCACTGCGATTGGACACTCAGTCTGTGGCTGACTCGTGTTAGGATTCATAGCCGTTTAAGGTCAACTTTGTTGTCATGGTCAGTGGCACGTCCCAGTTTTGTCAAGGCATTGCGCGCAATAGCTGTGCCAAGACAC
>SZWC01002111.1:68441-91016 GCA_023375785.1 Penium margaritaceum | reverse complement strand
AAGGTAGAATACCGGTGGCTCGGTGTGGCTATTGTGCGCAATGCCTTGACAAAGTTGGCATGTGCCACTGACCATGACCACAAAGTTTACCAAGTGACTTTAACTTCTACGAATTGTAACACGAGTCAGCCAGAGTCAGAGTGCCCAATCACAGTTCAGATGTATTAGGTATGACCTTGCAGGTATAGACAAGGTAAAAAACCGGTGGCTTGGTAAGGCTTTTTTGCGTATTACCTTGACAAAGTTGGCATGTGCCACAGACCATGACCCCAAATTTTACCATGTACCTTAAACGACTATGCATCATAACACGAGTCAGCCACGGTCAGAGTGTCCAATCACGGTGCAGATACACTGGAAATGACCTTGAAGGTGCTTGGTGTGGCTATTGTGCGCAATGCCTTGACAAAGTTGCCATGTGCCACTGACCATGAGCACAAATGTATCCAAGTGACTTTTACTTCTATTGATCATAACACGAGTCAGCCACAGGTAGAGTGTCCAATCAGGTAGATGTACTATGCATGATTCTGCAGGTGCAAACAAGGTAGAATATTGGTGGCTCGGTGTGCGCAATGCCTTGATAAAGTTATCATGTGCCACTCACCATAGCCACAATGTTTGCCAAGTGACTTTAACGTCTACGAATCGTAACACGAGCCAGCCATGGTCAGAGTGCCCAATCACAACGTACTTCTAATATGCATGACCTTGCATGTATAAACAAGGTAAAAAACTTGTGGCTTGGCACAGCTATTGTGCGCAATGCCTTGACAAAGTTGGCATGTGCCACTGACTATGACCACAAAGTTTACCAAGTACATTAAACGGCTATGAATCATAACACGAGTCAACCACGGTCAGAGTGTCAAATCATAGGGCAGATATACGGGGCATGACCTTGTAGGTATAAACGAGGTAGAATACTAGTGGCTCGGGTTGCTTTATTGCGCGATGCCTTGACAAAGTTGGCACGTGCAACTGACCATGACCACGAATATATCCAAGTGACTTTTACTTCTATTGATCATAACACGAGTCAGCCACAGTCAGAGTGTCAAATCACAGTGCAAATGTACTAGGTATGATCTTGCAGGTACAAACAATGTAGAAAACGGGTGGCTTAGTGTGACTATTGTGCGCAATGCCTTGAAAAAGTTGGCATATGCCACTGACCATGACAACAAAAGCATCCAAGTGACTTTAACTTCTATTGATCAGAACACAAGTCAGCCACGGTCAGAGTGTCCAATCACAGTGCATATGTGCTAGGCATGATCTTGCAGGTGCAAACAAGGTAGAATACCGGTGGCTCGGTGTGGCCACTGTGTGCAGTGCCTTGACAAAGTTGGCATCTGCCACTGACCATGACCACAAAGATGACCAAGTGACTTTAAATTCTACGAATCATAACACGAGTCAGCCATGGTTAGAGTACCCAATCACACTTCACATCTAATATGCATGACCTTACATGTATAACCAGGGTAAAAAACCGGTGTCTTGGGACGACTATTGTGTGCAATGCCTTGACAAAGTTGGCACGTGCCACTGACCATGACCACAGAGTTTACCAAGTGACTTTCACTTCTACAAATCGTAACACGAGTCAGCCACAGTCAGAGTGCCCAATCACAGCTAAGATGTACTAGGCATGACCTTGCATGTCCAAAAAAGGAAAAAAAAAACTGGTGGCTTGGCGCGACTATTGTGCGCAATACCTTGAAAAAGTTGGCATGTGCCATTGACCATGACCACGAAGTTTACCAATAACCTTAAACGGCTATGAATCTTAACACGAGTCAGCCACGGTCAGAGTGTCCAATCACAGTGCATATATACTGGGCATGATCTTACAGAAAAAAAAGAAGGTAGAAAAATGGTGGCTCAGTGTGGCTATTGTGTGTAATGCCCTGACAAAGTTGGCATGTGCCACTGACCATGACCACAAATGTATTCAAGTGACTTTTACTTCTATTCATCATAACACGAGTCAGCCATGGTCAGAGTGTCCAATCACAATGCAGATGTACTAGGTATGATCTTTCAGGTGCAAACAAGGTAGAATACTGGTGACTTGGTGTGGCTATTGTGCGCAATGCATTGACAATGTCGGCATGAGCCACTGACCATGACCACAAAGTTTATCAAGTACCTTAAACGGCTATGAATCATAACACAAATCATCCACGATAAGAGTGTCCAATCACAGTGAAGATATACTGGGCATGTCCTTGCAGGTACAAACAAGGTAGAATACTGGTGGCTCGGTGTGGCTATTGTTCGCAATGGCTTGACAAAGTTGGCATGTGCCATTGAACATGACCACAAAGTTTACCAAGTGACTTTAACTTATGCGGATCATAACACGAGTCGGCCACGGTCAGAGTACCCAATCACAATTCAGATGTACTAGGCATGACATTGCAGGTATAAACAATGTTAAAAAACCGGTGGCTTGGCACGGCTATTGTGCGCAATGCCTTGACAAAGGTGGCATGTGCCACTGACCATGACCACAAAGATTACCAAGTACCTTAAATGGCTATGAATAATGACATGAGTCCGCCACGGTCAGAGTGTCCAATCACAGTGTAGATGTAATGGGAATGACCTTACAGGTATAAACAAAGTATAATACTGGTGGCTCGGTGTGGCTATAGTTGGCAATGCCTTGACAAAGTTGGCATGTGCCACTGACCATGCCCACTAATGTATCCAAGTGACTTTTACTTCTATTGATCATAATACGAGTCAGCCACGGTCAGATTGTCCAATCACAGTGCAGATGTACTAGGAATTAGTTTGAAGGTGCAAGCAAGGTAGAATACTGGTTGCTCGGTGTGGCTATTGTGCGCAATGCCTTGACAAAGTTGGCAAGTGCCACTGACCATGACCACAAAGTTTACCAAGTGACTTTAACTTCTACGAATCATAACACGAGTCAGCCACGGTAAGAGTGCGCAATCACAACGCACATCTAATGTGCATGAACTCGAAGGTATAAACCAGGTAAAAAACCAGTGGCTTGGCATGGCTATTGTCGCAATGCCTTGACAAAGTTGCCATGTGCCACTGACCATGACCACAAAGTTTACAAAGTACCTTAAACAGCTATGAATCATAACACGAGTCAGCCACGGTCAGAGTGTTTAATCACAGTACAGATATAATGGGCATGACATTGCAGGTACAAACAAGGTAGAATACTGGTGGCCCCTTGTGGCTATTGTGTGCAATACCTTGACAAAGTTGGCATGTGCCACTGACCATGACCTCAAATATATCCAAGTGACTTTTACTTCTATTGATCATAACACGAGTCAGCCACGGTCAGAGTGTCCAATCACAGTGCAGATGTAATATGCATGATCTTGCAGGTGCAAACAAGGTAGAATACTGGTGGCTTGGTGTGGCTATTGTGCGCAATGCCTTGACGAAGTTGGCATGTGCGACTGACCATGACCACAAAGTTTACCAAGTGACTTTAACTTCTTCAAAACGTAACACGAGTCAGCCACGGTCAGAGTGCCCAATCACAGTGCACATCTAATATGCATGACCTTGCAGGTATAAACAAGTTAAAAAACGGGTGACTTGGCACAGCTATTTTGCGCAATGCCTTGTCAAAGTTGGCATGTGCCACTGACCATGAACACAAAGTTTATCAAGTAACTTTAACTTATACAAATCGTAACACGAGTCAGCTACAATCAGAGTGCCCAATCGCAGTTCATATGTACTAGGCATGACCTTGCAGGTATAAACAAGGTAAAAAACTGGTGGCTTGGCATGGCTATTGTGTGCAATGCCTTGAAAAAGTTGGCATATGCCACTGCCCATGACCACAAAGTTTACCAAGTGACTTTCACTTCTAGGAAACGTAACACGAGTCAGCCACATTCAGAGTACCGAATCACAGAACAGATGTACCAGGCATGATCTTGCAGGTGCAAACAAGGTAGAATACTAGTGACTCGATGTGGGTATTGTGCTCAATGCCTTGACAGAGTCAACATGTGCCACTGACCATGACCACAAAGTTTTCCAAGTGACTTTAACTTCTACGAATCGTAACACGAGTCAGCCACAGTCAGAGTACCCAATCACAGTGCACATATAATATGCATGACCTTGCAGGTATAACCGGTGTCTTGGCACGGCTATTGTGCGCAAAGCCTTGAAAAAGTTGGCATGCGCCACTGACCATGACCATAAAGTGTCCAAAGTGACTTTAACTCTTACAACTCGTAATACGAGTCAGCCAAAGTCAGAGTGCCCAATCACAGTTCAGATGTACCAGGCATGACCTTGCATGTGTAAACAAGGTAAACAACTGGTGGCTTGGCAGGGCTATTGTGCGGAATGCCTGGACAAAGTTGGCATGTGCCACTGACCATGACCACAAAGTTTACCAAGAACCTTAAACGGCTATGAATCACAAAACGAGTCAGCCACGGTCAGAGTGTCCAATCACAGTGAAGATATACTGGGCATGACCTTACAGATATAAAAAAGTTAGAATACTGGTGGCTCGGTGTAGCTATTGTGCGTAATGCCTTGACAAAGTTGGCATGTGCCACTGACCATGACCAGAAATGTATCAAAGTGACATTTACTTATATTAATCGTAACATGAGTCAGCCACGGTCAGAGTGTCCAATGACGGTGCAGATGTACAAGGCATGATCTTGCAGGTACAAACAAGGTAGAATACTCGTCGCTCGGTGTGGCTATTGTGCGCAATGCCTTGACCAAGTTAGCATGTACCACTGACCATGACCACAAAGTTTACCAAGTACATTAAACGGCTATGAATCATAACACGAGTCAGCCATGGTCAGAGAGTCCAATCATAGTGCAGATATACTGGGCATGACCTTACAGATATAAACAAGGTAAAAAACTGGTGGCTTGGCATGGCTATTGTGCGCAATGCCTCGACAAAGTTGGCATGTGCCTTTGAACATGACCACAAAGTTTACCAAGTGACTTTAACTTCTACGAATCATAACACGAGTCAGCCACGATCAGAGTACCCAATCACAGTTTAGATGTACTAAGCATGACCTTGCAAGTATACACAATGTAAAAAAACCGGTGGCTTGGCATGGCTATTGTGCGCAATGCCTTGACAAAGGTGGTATGTGCCACTGACCATGACCACAAAGTTTACCAAGTACCTTTAACGGCTATGAATCATTGCACGAGTCAGCCACGGTCAGAGTGTCCAATCACAGTGGAGATATACAGGGAATGACCGTAGAGGTATAAACAAAGTAGAATACTGGTGGCTCGGTGTGGCTATTGTGCGCAAAGCCTTGACAAAGTCGGCATGTGCCACTGACCATGCCTACAGAAGTATCCAAGTGACTTTTACTTCTATTGATCATAACACGAGTCAGCCACGGTCAAAGTGTCCAACCAACGTGCAGTTGTACTAGGCATGATTTTGCAGGTGCAAACAAGGGAGAATACGTGTGGCTCGGTGTGGCTATTGTCCGCAGTGCCTTGACAAAGTTGGCAAGTGCCACTGACCATGACCACAAAGTTCACCAAGTTACTTTAACTTCTACGAATCATAACACGAGTCCGCCACGGTAAGAGTGCGCAATCACAGCGCACATCTAATATGCATGACCTTGAAGGTATAAACCAGGTAAAAAACCGGTGGCTTGGCACGGCTATTGTGTGCAATGCCTTGACAAAGTTGGCATGTGCCACTGACCATGACCACAAAGTTTACCAAGTACCTTAAACGGCTATGAATCATAACACGAGTCCGCCACGGTAAGAGTGCGCAATCACAGCGCACATCTAATATGCATGACCTTGAAGGTATAAACCAGGTAAAAAACCGGTGGCTTGGCACGGCTATTGTGTGCAATGCCTTGACAAAGTTGGCATGTGCCACTGACCATGACCACAAAGTTTACCAAGTACCTTAAACGGCTATGAATCATAACACGAGTCAGCCACTGTCAGAGTGTTTAATCACAGTACAGATATACTCGGCATGACCTTGCAGGTATGAACAAGGTAGAATACTGGTGGCTCAGTGTGGCTATTGTGTGCAATACCTTGACAAAGTTGGCATGTACCACTGACCATGACCACACATGTATCCAAGTGACATTTACTTCTATTGACCATAACACGAGTCAGCACCGGTCAGAGTGTCCAATCACAGTGCAGATGTACTAGGCATGATCTTGCAGGTGCAAACAAGGTAGAATACTGATGGCTTTGTGTGGCTATTGTGCGCAATGCCTTGACGAAGTTGGCATGTGCGACTGCCCATGACCACAAAGTTTACCAAGTGACTTTAACTTCTACAAATTGTAACACGAGTCAGCCGCCGTCAGAGTGCCCAATCACAGTGCACATCTAATATGCATGACCTTGCAGGTATAAACAAGTAAAAAAACTGGTGACTTGGCATGGCTAATGTGCACAATGCCTTGACAAAGTTGGCATGTGCCACTGATCATGACCACAAAATATACAACGTACCTTAAACGGCTATGAATCATAACACGAGTCAGCCACGGTCAGAGTGTCCAATCGCAGTGCAGATATATTATGCATGACCTTGCAGGTATGAACAAGGTTGCATACTGGTGACTCGGTGTGGCTATTGTACGTAATGCCTTGATAGAGTTGGCATGTGCCACTGACCATGACCAAAAATGTATCCAAGTGACTTTTACTTCTATTGATCATAACACGAGTCAACCACGGTCAGAGTGTCCAATCACAGTGCAGATGTACTAGGTGTCAGAAACCGGCCCCCGGGTGGAGGCAGTTCCAACGTGTCCTGATGGGTCTTCTGCGTTCAGGGCTATGTTTTGAGCAGGTTCTGAGTCTAAGCGTGAGCTTTCTGGTCGCCTCACGCTATGTTTCTGGGAGTTGAAGGCATTTGCAAGACAGTCACATTTGCGAAGGGAAGAACGCGATTTTGCATTAATTTTGTAACGTAAACATGATCTGAACATTTGTAGGGCTAGTCATTAGCTATCCAACGCACCAAACCGTGCGCGATTCGGATCACCGTAGCTCCCGCTACGTCATCCGAAGCGCAGCACCCCAAATCAGCCGCTCAGTCGGCGGCGCGCACCACGTCACCCGCCGAGGCGCCCTCACACATCAAGGACCCATCAAAACGCCATTCCGGAGGCGCAGATGTCCCTGCGCGTAGTGGTGGTACCCCTTGCGCCTTTGGGGTCTGTTTCGATGAGTTAATCATCGGGTTTGGTGATGGGGATTGATGTGGGTCGAAACCTGTTCGCGGACCTCCAGTTTGAATTTTGACCATGTCCCCGAGTAACAAACTGTACTACTGAGTTTCGGACTCCGAGCCAGGATTTTGGCTAAGTCCCTCAGTAACAAACTGCACTCATGAAATCCGGCGGATGATCCACCGGACGCCTCGGCAGACCTTCCGGAGCAAAATCCCCAGATGGCATTTTGTTACTCGTTCCGGTCGATTATTCACCGGAAGTCAAACTGCGGCCGGCTCCCAGAACCGCCGCGCACACCCCAGCTTTGGAAGCCCATATCTCCCTTCATACTTGTCCGATTCCAGTGAAACAACTTCCACCGGATTCAGCAACTCATCAACTTTTAGGGGCAATCCTGCATTTTAGGATCCGAAGAATCCTCGAGTCGCCTGATCCGTCGACGAGGAATTTCCTCACTCTGGCGGCTCGTCGGCGCCTCCTGGCGCTGCACTTGGGCATTCAGAGGGGCAAATCTTCAACATTCTCCCCCTTGCACCTGCCATGCCCGCTGCTCCTGCCTGCTCTTGCTCATATTCCGCTGCGCCCTCCAGCCCATCATAGCTGGTCATCCCAAGTCCGGCCACGCTCAATGCGTGCCGGTCCACGGGTTGCGCTTTGGTCAAGCAATCCGCAAGGATGTTGTGCGTGCTGCAGTGTTGCAGCACCACCTGCCCCTTTTCAACCATGTCCCATGCGTAATGATAATGCACGTCAATGTGCTTTGTCCTCCCTTACCCCCAATTCTGCCACCACGCGTCTTGGTGACGAGGGCCGATGAGGAAGACGAGGACTCCCCGCAGCTCCGTCGCTGCGCCTCGTTGCGGATGTACTCTGCGACCGTGCCATAGGTGAGCTTGTCCTCTGCCCATCCTCCCAAGACTGTGATGAGAGGGCTCCAACTGTTAGGAAGGGCCATGAGGAGGGCCATCGCCTGCAGCTGCGTGTCGATCTTCCACCCCACGTCGTTGCACTGTGAGGCGAGCGACTCGATCTGCTGCATGGCGGTGATGACATCATCTCCCTCATTGATTCTCACCGTCAGGAGACGCTTCATGGCAAAGATTTTGTTCGCCAGCGACTTGGATTGATTGATGGTGCAAAGTTTTTGCCAAGCCTCAGCTGCCAGCTTGCAGCCCTGGAAGTAGCCCCACTGCGACTCAGCCGTCCCGGACACCAGCAGCATGAGCGCCTCCGTGTTCTTCTTTGCGAAGGCCTCCTTCTGCGCTTCAGTCGCTGTCGCGTCGTCGAGGACTTCGGTTCCCAACATGACCTGCAGCACACCCTTATGCGCGAGGTGGATCTCAAAGTGCCACCTTCATAGCCCAAAGCCAGGGCCGCCCGCATACTTCTGGATGGCTTGCGTCTCCTTCTGCGCCATTGCGCACTCTTCAACTCCGGGACCTCAGAGTTTGACGACGATGTTGTCCCTAACGACAATCCCGTCCGTCGCGAAAGCCACGAGCGATGTGTAGACCGGTCAGGGCTGTGGGCCCATAACCCTTTGTCAGAAACCGGCCCCCGGGTGGAGGCAGTTCCAACGTGTCCTGACGGGCCTTCTGCGTTCATGGCTATGTTTTGAGCAGGTTCTGAGTCTAAGCGTGAGCTTTCTGGTCGCCTCACGCTATGTTTCTGGGAGTTGAAGGCATTTACGAGAAAGTCACATTTGCGAAGGGAAAAACGCGATTTTGCATTAATTTTGTAACATGGACATGATCTAAACATCTGTAGGGCCAGTCATGAGCTCTCCAACGCACCAAACCATGCGTGATTCAGATCACCGTAGCTCCCGCTACGTCATCCGAAGCGCAGCACCCCAAATCAGCCGCTCAGTCGGCGGCGCGCACCACGTCGCCCGCCAAGGCGCCCTCACACATCAAGGACCCATCAAAACGCCATTCCGGAGGCGCAGATGTCCCTACGTGTAGTGGCGGCGCCACTCGTGCCTTTGGGGTCTGCTTCGATGAGTTAATCATCGAGTTTGGTGATGGGGATTGATGTGGGTCGAAACCTGTTCGCGGACCTCCAGTCGGAATTTTGACTAAGTCCCCGAGTAACAAACTGTAATACTGAGTTTCGGACTCCGAGCCTGGATTTTGGCTAAGTCCCTCAGTAACAAACTGCACTCCTGAAATCCGGCGGATCATCCACCGGACGCCTCGGCAGACCTTCCGGAGCAAAATCCCCAGATGGCATTTTGTTACTCGTTCCGGTCGATTATTCNCGGCGCCACTCGTGCCTTTGGGGTCTGCTTCGATGAGTTAATCATCGAGTTTGGTGATGGGGATTGATGTGGGTCGAAACCTGTTCGCGGACCTCCAGTCGGAATTTTGACTAAGTCCCCGAGTAACAAACTGTAATACTGAGTTTCGGACTCCGAGCCTGGATTTTGGCTAAGTCCCTCAGTAACAAACTGCACTCCTGAAATCCGGCGGATCATCCACCGGACGCCTCAGCAGACCTTCCGGAGCAAAATCCCCGAATGGCATTTTGTTACTCGTTCCGGTCGATTATTCACCGGAAGTCGAACCGCGGCCGGCTCCCAGAACTGCCACGCACACCCCAACTTTGGAAGCCCATATCTCCCTCGATACTTGTTCGATTCCGGTGAAACAACTTCCAACAGATTCACTAACTCACCAACTCTCAGGGGCAATCCTGCATTTTAGGGTCCAAGTAATTCTTGAGTCGCCTGATCCGTCGACGAGGAATTTCCTCTCTCTGGCGGCTCGTCGGCGCCTCCCGGCGCCGCACTTGGGCATTCAGAGGGGCAAATCTTCAACACTATACATGATCTTGCAGGTGGAAACAAGGTAGAATACTGGTGGCTTGGTGTGGCTATTGTGCGCAATGCCTTGTCAAAGTTGGCATGTGCCACTGACCACGACCACAATGTTTATCAAGTGACTTTAACTTCTACGAATCGTAACACGAGTCTGCCACTGTCAGAGTGCCCAATCACAGTTCATATGTACTAGGCATGACCTTGCAGGTATAAACAAGGCAAAAAACCGGTGGCTTGGCATGGCTATTGTGTTCAATGCCTTGAAAAAGTTGGCATGTGCCACTAACCATGACCACAAAGTTTACCAAGTGACTTTCACTTCTACGAACCGTAACACGAGTCAGCCACAGTCGGAGTGCCCAATCACAGTGCACATCTAATATGCATGACCTTGCAGGTATAAAAAAGTATGAAACCGGTGTCTTGGCATGGCTATTGTACGCAATGCCTTGACAAAGCTGGCATGTGCCACTGACCATGACCACAAAGTTTACCAAGTGACTTTAACTTCTATGAATCGTAACACGAGTTAGCCACAGTGAGAGTGCCCAATCACAGTTCAGATGTACTAGGCATGACCTTGTAGGTATAAACTATGTAAAAAATTGGTGGCTTGGCAGGGCTATTGTGCGCAATGTCTTGACAAAGTTGGCATGTGCCACTGACCATGACCATAAATGTATCCAAGTGACTTTTACTTATATTGATCATAACAAAAGTCAACCACGGTTAGAGTGTCCAATCATTGTGCCGATGTACTAGGCATGATCTTTCAGGTGCAAACAAGGTAGAATACTGGTGGCTCGGTGCGGCTATTATGCGCAATGCCTTGACAAAGTTGGCATGTGCCACTGACCATGACGACAAAGTTTACCAAGTGACTTTAACTTCTACGAATCATAACACGAGTCAGCAGCGGTCAGAGTACCCAATCACAGTGTATATATAATATGCATGACCTTGCCGGTATAAACATGGTAAAAAACCGGTGTCTTGGCACGGCTGTTGTGCGCAATGCCTTGACAAAGTTGGCATGTACCATTGACCATGGCCACAAAGTTTACCAAGTGACTTTAACTTCTACGGATCATAACACGAATCAGCCACAGTCAGAGTGCCCAATCACAGTTCAAATGTACTGGGTATGACCTTGCAGGTATAAACTACGTTAAAAACCGGTGGCTTGGCACGGCTTATGTGCGCAATGCTTTGACAAAGTTGGCATGTGCCACTGACCATGACCACAAAGTTTGCCAAGTGACTTTAACTTCTACGAATTGTAACACGAGTCAGCCATGATTAGAGTGCCCACTCACATTGCACATCTAATATGCATGACCTAGTAGGTATAAACAAGGTAAAAAACCGGTGGCTTGGTATGGATATTGTGCGCAATGCTTTGACAAAGTTGGCATGATCCACTGACCATGACCACAAAGTTTACCAGGTATGTTAAAAGGCTATGAACCATAACACGTTTCAGCCACGGTCAGAGTGTCCAATCACATTGCAGATATACTGCGCATGACCTTGCAGGTATGAACAAGGTAGAATAATGGTGGCTCGGTGTGGCTTTTGTGCGCAATGCCTTGACAAAGTTGGCATGTGCCATTGACCATGACCACAAATGTATCCAAGTGACTTTTTTTCATATTGATCATAACACGAGTCAGCCACGGTCAGAGTGACCAATCACAGTGCAGATGTACTAGGCATGATGTTGCAAGTGCAAACAAGGTAGGATACTGGTAGCTCGGTGTGGCTATTGTGCGCAATGCCTTGACAAAGTTGGCATGTGCCATTGACCATGACAACAAACTTTACCAAGTGACTTTAACTTCTGCGAATCGTAACACGAGTGAGCCACAGTTAGATGCCCAATCACAGTTCAGGTGTACTAGGTATGACCTTGCAGGTATAAACAAGGAAAAAAACCGGTGGCTTGGCATTGCTATTGTGCGCAATGCCTTGACAAAGTTGGCATGCGTCCCTGACCATGACCACAAAGTTTACCAAGTGACTTTAACTTCTACGAATCGTGACATGAGTCAGCCACGGTCAGAGTGCCCAATCCCAGTGCACATCTAATATGCATGACCTTGCAGGTATAAACAAGCCAAAAAACCGGTGGCTTGGCATGGATATTGTGCGCAATGCCTTGACAAAGTTGGCATGAGCCACTGATCATGACCACAAAGTTTACCAAGTACCTTAAGCGGCTATGAATCAGAACACGTTTCAGCCACGGTCAGAGTGTCCAATCACGGTGCAGATATACTGCGCATGACCTTGTAGGTTTGAAGAAGGTAGAATACTGGTGGCTCGGTGTGGCTATTGTGCGCAATGCCTTGACAAAGTTGGCATGAGCCACTGATCATGACCACAAAGTTTACCAAGTACCTTAAGCGGCTATGAATCAGAACACGTTTCAGCCACGGTCAGAGTGTCCAATCACGGTGCAGATATACTGCGCATGACCTTGTAGGTTTGAAGAAGGTAGAATACTGGTGGCTCGGTGTGGCTATTGTGCGCAATGCCTTGACAAAGTTGGCATGTGCCACTGAGCATGACCACAAATGTATCAAAGTGACTTCTACTTCTATTGATCATAACACGAGTCAGCCACGGTCACAGTGTCCAACCACAGTGCAGATGTACTAGGCATGATCTTGCAGGTGCAAACAAGGTAGAATACTAGTGGCTCCATGTGGGTATTGTGCTCAATGCCTTGACAAATTTGGCATGTGCCACTGACCATGACCACAAAGTTTACGAAGTGACTTTAACTTCTATGAATCGTAACACGAGTCAGCCACAGTCATAGTACCCAATCACAGTGCACATCTAATATGCATGACCTTGCAGGTATAACCGGTGTCTTGGCACGGCTATGGTGCGCAATTCCTTGACAAAGTTGGCATGCGCCACTTACCATGACCATAAAGTGTACCAAGTGACTTTAACTTCTACAAATGAACACGAGTCAGCCACAGTCAGAGTGCCCAATCACAGTTCAGATGTACTAGGAATGACCTTGCATGTATAAACAAGGTAAGAAACCGGTTGCTTGGCAGGGCTGTTGTGCGCAATGCCTGGACAAAGTTGGCATGTGCCACTGACCATGACCACAAAGTTTACCAAGAACCTTAAACGGCTATGAATCATAACACGAGTCAGCCATGGTCAGATTGTCCAATCACAGTGCAGATATACTGGGCAAGACCTTATAGGTATAAAAAAGGTAGAAAACTGGTGGCTCGGTGTGGCTATTGTGCGCAATACATTGACAAAGTTGGCATGTGCCCTTGACCATGACCACAAAGTTTACCAAGTGAGTTTAACTTCTACGAATCGTAACACAAGTCAACCACAGTCAGAGTGCCCAATCATCATTCAGATGTACTAGGCATGACCTTGCAGGTATAAACAAGGTAAAAAACCGGTGGCTTGGCATGGTTTTTGTGCGCAATGCCTTGACAAAGTTTGCATGTGCCACTGACCATGACCACAAAGTTTACCAAGTACCTTAAATGGCTATGAATCATAACACGAGTCCGCCACGATCAGAGTGTCCAATCAAAGTGAAGATATACCGGGCATGACCTTGCAGGTACAAACAAGGTAGAATACTGGTGGCTCGTTGTCGCTATTGTGCGCAATGCCTTGACAAAGTTGGCATGTGTCACTGACCATTACCACAAATGTATCCAAGTGACTTTTACTTATGTTGATCATAACATGAGCCAGCCACGCTCCGAGTGTCCAATCAAAGTGCAGATGTACTATACATGATATTGCAGGTGCAAACAAGGTAGAATACTGGTGGCTCGGTGTGGCTATTGTGCGCAATGCCTTGATAAAGTTTGCATGTGCCACTCACCATGGCCACAAAGTTTACCAAGTGACGTTAACTTCTATGAATTGTAACATGAGTCACCCACGGTCAGAGTGCCCAATCACAGCACACATCTAATATGCATGGCATTGCAGTTATAAAAAAGGAAAAAAATTGGTGCCTTGGCACGGATATTGTGCCAAATGCCTTGACAAAGTTGGCATGTGCCACTGACCATTGCCAGAAAGTTTACCAAGTACATTAAACGGCTATGAATCATAACACAAGTTAGCCACGGTCAGAGTGTCCAATCACAGTGCAGATATATAGGGCATGACATTGCGGGTATAAACGAGGTAGAATACTGGTGGCTTGGTGTGGATGTTTTGCGCAATGCCTTGCCAAAGTTAGCATGTGCCACTAACCATGACCACAAATGTATCCAAGTGATTTTTACTCATATTGATCATAACACAAGTCAGCCATGGTCAGAGTGTCCAATCACAGTGCAGATGTATTAGGCATGATCTTGCAGGTTCAAACAAGGTATAACACTGGTGGCTCGATGTGACTATTGTGCGCAATGCTTTGACAAAGGTGGCATGTGCCACTGACCATGACCACAAAGTATACCAAGTGATTTTAACTTCTACGAATCGTAACGCGCGTCAGCCACAGTCAGAGTGCCCAATCACAGTGCACATCTAATATGCATGACCTTGCAGGTATAAACAGATTACAAAACCTTTGTATTGGCACGGCTATTGTGTGCAATGCCTTGAGAAAGTTGGCTTGTGCCATAAACTCTGACCACAAAGTTTACCAAGTACCTTAAACGGCTATGAATCATAACATGAGTCAGCCACGGTCAGAGTGCCTAATCACAGTGCATATGTATTGTGCATGATCTTGCTGGTGTAAACAAGGTAGAATACTGGTGGCTCGGTGCGGCTATTGTGCGCAATGCCTTGACAACGTTGGCATGTGCCACTGACCATGACCACAAATGTTTCAAAGTGACTTTTACTTCTATTGATCATAACATGAGTCAGCCACGGTCAGAGTGTCTAGTCACAGTGCATATGTACTAGGAATGATCTTCCAAGTGCAAACAAGGTAGAACACTGGTTGCTCGGTGTGGCTATTGTGCGAAATGCCTTGACAAAGTTGGCATGTGCCACTGACCATGACCACAAAGTTTGCCAAGTAACTTTAACTTCTACGAATCGTAACACGAGTCATCCAAGGTCAGAGTGCCCAATCATAGTGCACATCTAATACGCATGACCTTGTAGGCACAAACATGGTAAAAATCTGATGGCTTGGCACGGCTTTTGTGCGCAATGCCTTGACAACGTTGGCATGTGCCACTGACCATGACCAAACAATTTACCAAGTACATTAAACGGCTATGAACCATAACACGAGACAGCCATGGTCAGAGTGTCCCGTCATGGTGGAGATATACTAGGAATGACCTTGCAGGTATTAACAAGGTAGAATACTGGTGGCTTGGTGTGGCTATAGTGCGCAATGCCTTGACAATGTTGGCATGTGCCACTGACCATGACCAGAAATGTATCAAAGTGACTTTTACTTCTATTGATCATAACACGAGTCAGACACGGTCATGGTGTCCAATCACAGTGCAGATATACTAGGCATGATATTACACGTACAAACAAGGTAGAATACTGGTGGGTCGGTGTGGCTATTGTGCACAATGCCTTGACAAAGTTAGCATGTGCCACTGACCATGACCACAAAGTTTATCAATTCCTTTTAACGACTATGAATCATGACACGAGTCAGCCACGGTCAGACTGTCCAATCATAGTCCAGATATACTGGGCATGCTCTTGCAGGTATAAAGAAGGTATAATAATGGTGGCTCGGCGTGGTTACAGTGCGCAATGCCTTGACAAAGTTGGCATGTGCCACTGACCATGACCACAAAGTTTACCAAGTGACTTTAATTTCTACGAATCATAACACGAGTCAGCCACAGTCAGAGTACCCAATCACAGTTCAAATGTACTAAACATGACCTTGCAGGTATAAACAAGGTAAAAGACTGGTGACTTGGCACGGCTATTGTGCGCAATGCCTTGAGAAAGTTGGCATGTGCCACTGACCATGACCACAAAGATTACCAAGTACCTTAAACGGTTATGAATCATAACACGAGTCAGCCACGGTCAGAGTGTCCAATCATAGTGCACAAATACTGGACATGACCTTACAGGTATAAACAAAGTAGAATACCGGTGGCTCGGTGTGGCTCTTGTGGGCAATGCCTTGAAAAAGTTGGCATGTGCCACTGACCATGACCACAAATGTATCAAAGTTACTTTTACTTCTATTGATCATAATACGAGTCAGCCACGGTCAGAGTGTCCTATCACAGTGCAGATGTACTAGGCATGATTTTGCAAGTGCAAACAGGGTAGAATACTGGTGGCTCGGTGTGGCTATTGTGCGCAATGCCTTGACGAAGTTGGCATGTGCCACTGACCATGACCACAAAGTTTACCAAGTGACTTTAACTTATACGAATCGTAACACGAGTCAGCCACGGTCAGAGTGCCCAATCATAGTGCACATCTAACATGCATGACCTTGCAGGTATAAACAAGGTAAAAACCCGGTGGCTTGGCATGGCTTTTGTGCACAATGCCTTGACGAAGTTGGAATGTGCCACTGACCATGACCACAAAGTTTACCAAGTGACTTTAACTTCTACGAATCGTAACACGAGTCAGCCACTTTCAGAGTGCCCATCACAGTGTATATCTAATATGCATGACCTTGCAGGTACAAACAAGGGAAAAAACCGTTGGCTTGGCACGGCTATTGTGTGCAATGCCTTGACAAAGGTTGCATGTGCCACTGACCATGACCACCATAGTTGCCATCGATGCTCGATGGAGGCACCCTCCATCGACATCGGCTCATCGAGTACCATCGATGGGACATCGATGCCGATGGCGCAGGCGTGATCACCTTGGTCCTGCCGAGTCACCACGCGGAACATCAGGCAACAGAGGACCGCGAATCTGTCGGAAAATCCACCGGAGGTCGTGATCGACTTCCTGCACCCAATGTTTTTTTGGGATCTTTTTGCCACCGGCCATGCATGTGCCATGTGTGCATGACATGTGGCATGACTCGGCTTCATTCAACCAATGGGAGTATCCTTCCAGCACTATATCCTCTGCATTTCAACATGCTCAGCGTTACGGATCTGTAACATTGCAACAGCAGCCGACCAACATTCCAGCCTGGCCAATGCACAATCGATTCATGGATCCCAGACGACATCCTCAAATCATACATGCATGACCTTGTACCACATCGTCGAACCATATCTTCATCCAAGTTGCATGAAGGTTAGACCGTTGGATTAGCAGGCAGACTGGCGATTGCTGGCTGTTGAGCCAAGGACTGGGTCGACCGTCCATTCCGCTTGCTCGACAGTCCGAGCTACACTCAGACTTTCCAGGCGAGAGTCACACGTCGCTGCCCTATTCGGTGCCAGTCTCAACAGTTAGCCATCTCTGGCTTACTGGTGAGTCTGGCCACCATGGCTGCGCAGGCCGGTAACTCACGGGCCGGGAGCTCCACCAACCAAGCCTGTACAGCAGGATCAGGGTCTCCCCTGCCTGTTTCAACTGTCTCCAGCCAGTTTGACGCTGCCCGGTGGAATCCACCGAAGAAAAAGCCGCTCAGTGGTGACGTCCTCACCAAAGAGCTCTCAAAGCACTGCCAGCTGTGCCCCACAGATGCAAAGAATCCAGGATTCGTGTGCGGATTGTGTGCCAAGAGGACTGGCGGGACGAGTGACCGCATCCGCGGTCACTTTGCCTGCAACAACCCTAACGTGGCCAAGTGCCCTCACCCGCCACCGCTCTGTCGCACCATTCTTGGCTTGGAGCGGTACCCCCCTCCTCCTGCTGGATGGCAGCCGCACATCGTCAGCCTCTACAAGGGAGAGGGACAGGAATGGAGCACGAAGGACAAGCCGGTTCAGTGGCTGAAACTTTGGGAGAAGAAGCAGCAGGAGGCCAAGGCTGCACTTGCTGGTGTGACCCTGGTGCTGGATAGCGACGAGGAGGAAGCCGGGGAGAAGCGGCAGTGGTAGCTGGCTTCAACCTAACTGGAGGGTGAGGTTCCCCTCTTTGACATCAACCGAGCAACCTCCTTCCGGCAATCTACAATGGTAGAGCACACAGACCGCTCGAACAATGAACGTTGCCAGCTGAACATTGTGAAGTTGATGACTATCTCTGCCCTACCCATATCTTTCTGTTGGGAGGCGGTGTTGCTTGAGGTTGTGAAGAGTGCCAAGAAAACAACAGCTGCTTTCAGGCTTCCAGCCCGGTCCACTGTGGTGGGGGATCTTCTCCCAAAACTTGACAAGGAACTGGATGAGTTGGATGCTCCTCTGAAGCAAGGATGGAGCACGTATGGCTGCAGTTTAGCTGTTGATGAGTGGTCTAACCAACAAGTCAGGCCAATCTACAACGCTATGGTGGTGAACGCCTTGAGGTCTGTGCATATTTTCTCCCATGATGCTAGTGGATTGACCAGGGATGCAGACCACATTGTATCAACGTTTGAGGCAGCTATTGACATTGTGGGGGAGGATGAGGTGGTCTCTGTCATATGCGACAATGCATCGGTGAACAAAAAATAGTTTTCAGATCTGAGGATGAAGTACCCGCGACTGTTTTTCCACGGGTGCTGTGCTCACAACATCGATCTTGTCATGAAGGACGTGGGGAAGTCTGCATGGGGTGCAGGTGTGATTGGACGGTGTGAAAAGGTTGTGGCTTTTTTCAGGAACAACGCCATGCCGCGCACTTGGCTGAAGGAGAAGACTGGCGGCAAACTGCTGAATAACCGTTGTGACACACGCTTTGCCTCCGTCTTCTCCATGGTGGAGAGACTGCTGGAGCTGCGGAATGAACTGGAGACGTTTGTTGGACTGGACGTGTTGAAGCAGATCGCCTCACACAGATATGCGAGCTTTCGGTCGAGGGAGCGTGAGGTGAGGAGAATCATCTGACACAAGGTCTTCTGGCTGCAGGTGCGTCAGCTGAAATAGTTGCTGCTGCCACTGACAGTCATTTTGAGGGTGGCAGACAAGCCGGGTGGTGGTGCCGGCAAGATTTGTGAGGGGCTCCTGGATTGCACAGAGCAGCTGAAGTCGTTGTCCGTGAAAAAGGGAAGGAAGCCACGGCTGGTTGCGGAGAATCACGTGAATTTTGTGCTTGGCATGCTCGAGGCTCGCTGGTCCAAGGACATGTCATGTCCTTTGTACACCGCTGCTTGCCGTCTCCACCATGAGCACTTCGGCAATGATGTGTCAAAAGACAGCAACATCTTGCAGGCTTGGCAGGCTGTGGTGGATGCGTTGGTTCCTGACGACAAGCAGGATGATGTGATCAAGGAGATTGGGGTTTTCCAGAGAGCCAAAACCTTGGTGAAGACTGATCCGATGGTTACTCCCCGGAGGAACGCAAAGGCCATTGCTGCTGGCTTGTGCTGCTCACCCACACGAACAGGACAGTACAAATACCTTCCATATGTAGTGGCACAAGGACATATTCCTACTCTGGTTTGTCACTGTGCATTGAAGCCACGTTGTGCCACTACATATGGAAGGTATTTGTACTTGCTAGTCGATAACTAGTATGGTTATTTGGTGTGCATATTAGCCACACAGTGCCACAAGGACATATGCCTACTCTGGTTTGTCACTGTGCATTGAAGCCACGTTGAAGCCACGTCGTGACTCATGTTATGGTTGGTCAACATTGACCACCCATATTGAAATTCTCTAGACATCATCTCACAAATGCCTAGTCTGGTTGTTTGGTGTGCATATTAGCCACACCGTGCCACTGCGTATTGAAGTTTTTTGTCCTTTCTAGTCAATACATAGGCTTCTTAAACCATTGTCTCTCCCTCTGACCATTTATGACTCGTCTTACAAATTGTCAATGTTGACCACACATAGTGGAATTATTCAATCGTACTCAGTGACGTATGCATCATTTGGTTGGTCACTGTGCACGCTAGCCATACCGTGCCACTGCTTGTTGAAAGTCTTTGTACTTGCTAGTTGATAACTAGTGTTCCCAAACCATTGTTTTCCCGTCTGACCATTTGTGACTCATGTTATGCATTTTCAACGTTGACCACACACTATGAAATTCTTTTGTTCATGGTTTATTACATATGCATACTTTGGTTTGTCACTGTGCATTGAAGCCATATTGTGCCACTACATATGGAAGGTATTTGTACATGCAAGTTGATAACTAGTATTGACAAACCGTTACCTTCCACCCTGACCATTTGTGACACGTGTTATGAGTTGTCAAAGTTTACAACACTTAGTGACAGTATTTGGTCATGGTCAGTGACATATGCCTACTTTGGTTGGTGATCGTGCATGGAATCCACACCGTGCCACAACGTATTGAAGCCCCTTGTGCTTGCTATTTGATACTTCGTGTTCCCAAACCATTCTTTCACCCTCTTACCATTTGTGACTCGTTTATGAGATATCAAAGATGACCACACACAGCGGAATTCTTTGGTCAAAGGCAGTACATATACCTACTTTGGCCGGTCATTGTGCATGGTAGCCACATCGTGCTACTACAGACTGAAGGTCGTTGTACTTGTTAGTTGAGATCTGATAGTTTCATAGCATTATTTCATCTCCTGACCGTTTGTGACCCGTGTTATGGTTGGTCAACGTTGACCACCCATATTGAAATTCTCTGGACATCATCTGACATATGCATAGTCTGGTTGTTTGGTGTGCATATTAGCCACACCGTGTCACTGCGTGTTGAAGTTGTTTTTCCTTTCTAGTCAATACATAGGCTTCTTAAACCATTGTCTCTCCCTCTGACCATTTATGACTCGTCTTACAAATTGTCAATGTTGACCACACATAGTGGAATTATTCAATCGTACTCAGTGACGTATGCATCATTTGGTTGGTCACTGTGCACGCTAGCCATACCGTGCCACTGCTTGTTGAAAGTCTTTGTACTTGCTAGTTGATAACTAGTGTTCCCAAACCATTGTTTTCCCGTNCGTTACCTTCCACCCTGACCATTTGTGACACGTGTTATGAGTTGTCAAAGTTTACAACACTTAGTGACAGTATTTGGTCATGGTCAGTGACATATGCCTACTTTGGTTGGTGATCGTGCATGGAATCCACACCGTGCCACAACGTATTGAAGCCCCTTGTGCTTGCTATTTGATACTTCGTGTTCCCAAACCATTCCCCCCCTCTTACCATTTGTGACTCGTTTATGAGATATCAAAGATGACCACACACAGCGGAATTCTTTGGTCAAAGGCAGTACATATACCTACTTTGGCCGGTCATTGTGCATGGTAGCCACATCGTGCTACTACAGACTGAAGGTCGTTGTACTTGTTAGTTGAGATCTGATAGTTTCATAGCATTATTTCATCTCCTGACCGTTTGTGACCCGTGTTATGGTTGGTCAACGTTGACCACCCATATTGAAATTCTCTGGACATCATCTGACATATGCATAGTCTGGTTGTTTGGTGTGCATATTAGCCACACCGTGTCACTGCGTGTTGAAGTTGTTTTTCCTTTCTAGTCAATACATAGGCTTCTTAAACCATTGTCTCTCCCTCTGACCATTTGTGACTCGTGTTACGAGTTGTCAATGTTGACCACACATAGTGGACTTATTCAGTCGCAGTCAGTGACGTATGCATTTTTTGGTTGGTCACTGTGCACGCTAGCCATAGCGTGCCACTGCTTGTTGAAGGTCTTTGTACTTGCTAGTTGATAACTAGTGTTCCCAAACCATTGTTTTCCCCTCTGACCATTTGTGACTCATGTTATACATTTTCAACGTTGACCACACATTGTGAAATTATTTTGGTCGTGGTTTGTGACATATGCATACTTTGGTTGGTCACTGTGCACTGAAGCCACATTGTGCCACTATGTATTGAAGGCATTTGTACTTTCTATTCGATAACTAGTAATCACAAACCATTACCTTCCACCCTGTTTATTTGTGACCCGTGTTATGAGTAGTCAATGTTTACCACACTTAGTGATAATAGTTGGTCATGGTCAGTGACATATGCCTACTTTGGTTGGTCATCGTGCATGGCCTCCACGCCGTGCCACAACGTATTGAAGCCCCTTGTGCTTGCTATGTGATACTTGGTGTTCCCAAACCATTGCTTCCCCCTCTGACCATTTGTGACTTGTATTATGCGCTGCCAGCGTTGACCACACACAGCGGATTTCTTTGGTCAAAGGCAGTACATATGCCTACTTTGGTCGGTCATTGTGCATGGTAGCCACATCGTGCTACTACTGACTGAAGGTCGTTGTACTTGGTAGTTGGCATCTAGTATTCCCAACCCATTGTTTCCCCCTCTGACAAA
Source organism: Penium margaritaceum (assembly GCA_023375785.1). Lineage (NCBI taxonomy): Eukaryota > Viridiplantae > Streptophyta > Zygnematophyceae > Desmidiales > Peniaceae > Penium > Penium margaritaceum. The sequence goes on along the minus strand of SZWC01002111.1, from coordinate 68,650 downwards.
TCGTGACCCATATTATGGGTTGTCAACGTTGACCACACGTAGTAAGATTATTTGGTCATGGTAAGTGGCACATGCCTAATGTGGTTGGTCATTGTGCATGGTAGCCACACCGTTCCACTACTTGTTGAAAGGCTTTGCACTTGCTAGTCCATAAATAGCAAAAGGTTTCTCCCTTTGACACCAGGTCGGTTTTTGTTGATTTGTTACGC